>PVKU01001477.1:236621-298634 GCA_004027475.1 Anoura caudifer | reverse complement strand
ACTTTATCTTCCCTTCCATTCTAAATGACAGCTTTGCTGGATAGAGCAATCTTGGATGTAGGTCTTTGATTTTCATGACTTGGAATACCTCTTTCCAGCCTCTTCTTGCCTGTAAGGTCTCTTTTGAGAAATCCGCTGACAGTCTGATTGGAACTCCTTTGTAGGTGACTGTCCCCTTATCCCTTGCTGCTTCTAGAATGCTCTCCTTCATTTTAATCTTGGCTAATGTAATTATGATGTGCCTTGGTGTGTTCCTCCTGGGGTCCAGCTTCTTTGGGACTCTCTGAGCTTCCTGGACTTCCTGGAAGACTATTTCCTTTGCCAGATTGGGAAAGTTCTCCTTTATTATTTGTTCAAATAAGTTTTCCACTGGTTGCTCTTCTTCTTCCCCTTCTGGTACCCCTATAATTCGGATGTTGGGACGTTTAAAGATGTCCTGGAGGTTCCTAAGCTTCTCCTCATTTTTTTGAATTCTTGTTTCTTCCTTGTTTTTTGTTTGGTTGTTTCTTTCTTCCTTCTGGTCCACTCCATTGATTTGAGTCCCAGTTTTCCTCCCATCTCTGTTGGTTCCCCATGCATCTTTCTTCATTCCACTTATTGTAGCCTTCATTTTTTCATCTAATTTGTGAGCAAAATCAACTAATTCTGTGAGCATCCTGATCACCAGGTTTTGAATTGTGCATCTGATAGGTTGGCAATCTCTTCGTTGCTTAGATAAATTGGCTGTGGGGCTTTGATTTGTTCTCTGGTTTGAGCCATTTTCATTTCTGGGTGGTTTTTTTTTTTTTTTTTTTTTTGTCTAGTCCTGGCTGTTACGTAGTGAGGGGTGGAGCCTCAGGTGTTCCCCAGGGCAGGGCAGCCCAGTCGCTGGGTAGTAACGCTGTATGTGGGGGTGGGGTCTGAGAAGAGATAATGGCGCTTGCTCTGCTCACTCTCGGATTCCAGTCCCTTGCTCAATTCCAGAGATTGTTATTCCTTGGTGGTCGGCTCCTTCAGATCTCACTTCTCAGCTATAACCTCACTACTGGCGCGGGAGAGAAGACGAGCTCGGTCACAGCGCAGAGTAGACGACCGGAACTCCTCTCCTCTCAGCATGGGTTTATTTCTGGCTCACTTTTCTATTCCATTGATCTATGTGCCTATTTTTTTATGCCAGTACCACGCTGTTTTCATTACTATAGCCTTGTGGTATAGTTTAAAATCAGGTAGCATGATACTTCCAACTTTGTTATTCTTTCTCAAAGTTGCTTTGGCTATTTGGGGTCTTTTGTGGTTCCATGTGAATTTAAAGATTATTTGTTCTAGTTCTGTGAAAAATGCCATGAAATCTATAGCTTGCTTTATGCAACATAGACACTTTAACAATGCTAATTCTTTCTATCCATGAGCATGGTATATCCTTTGATTTATTTGTTTCTTCTTCCATTTCTTCAATGTCTTAATATTTTCTGACTACAGGACTTTTACTGCATTAGTTGAATTTATTCCCAGGTATTTTACTCTTTTTGATGCAACTTTAAATGGGACTGTTTTCTCAATTTCTCTTTCTGATAGCTTGTTATTGGAAGGCTCAGATTTGACAGCTCAGATTTGGCACTGGCCTCTCACTGGAAGGCTGAATGGGAGGAAGGTTCGACAAGGGGACAATGGCCTCTGCCAGCACTTCTGTCTGGGAGAAAGCTGCCCCTCCAGCCCTCACCCTAAAGCTAGTCAGTTTAGTTCCTTCTTGTATGCCCATGGTTCTGAGTTGCTGCCCCTATGCTAGGGGTTAGAGCAAGTGAGTTTCTGAGCAGGTGAGTCCATGTGCAACCCCTCAAAAGAACGGCCTAGGTCTCCAGAAGCTCTCCTCCTCACTGGGACATAATCCCTGATGGTTTTCATAGCCAGATGTTATAAGGAACCCTCTTCCCAACACTGGAACCCTGGGCTGGGAAGCCTCATATAGGCCTGGGACTCCTTGCTCCTTGGTGGGTCCACCACAGCCAAGACATCCCTACTGATTCGTACCTGTCCCACCATGGCTGTGGGGCCTGCCTGTCCTACTTCTCTGTCCCTCCTACCCATCTCAACATGGATTCTTCTTTATATCCTTAGTTACAAGATTTCTATTCAACTAGTTTTCATGTGGTTCTCACTGATGGATGTTTATAATCTAGTTGTAATTCTGACATGGTTGTGAAAGGAGGCTAGTACAGCATTTACCTAATTCACCATCTTGACTGGAAGTCCCTCTAATGCCATTCTTTAAGAAAAGGAACTAGGGTTCCTTAGAGAAACACTGAGCCTAAGGTTGGGGCAGGGAAAACACATGAGTCTCGTACCAAGAGAAAAAGGGAAGTGGTCCAAAGAAAAAAAAGATGGGGGCCCAAAAGGGCACAGGAGCCAACTTGCAAGAACTCCCCATGGCCAAATCTAGAACATTTCAGCAACAAAATAAATGATAGTCCTGGATGATAACCCAACTAAAATTAATATTGACAAGTTGATATTGGCATAATTAATGGACTCAATCAACAAATGAGAAGGGACAAATCTTTACAGAATTGCAAATAAAATATGTTGACACTCCCGCTCCAGGAGGTAAGGCTTAGTTCTCACCCCTCCCAGCCCTTATATGTGGGGAGTCCTCAGTGAATAAGATACACAGGGGTGGGCAAAAGGGGTTTTACAGTTGTGAGTGCAGGAAACACAGTTCATTTGGTGTTAGTATTTAATTACTGTATTACGCATTTGTATTGCAACTGTAAACCTGCTTTCACCCGCCCCTGTACATAGAAAGGAGAACAGGGAGAAACCGGGTGGCTGCCACTCTGACCAAATGATTACTACTAACATCACCAGGGGTGAGCCGCGCTGCTACCAAAGCCTTCCTGCCAAGGTGAGAAGGGCACTTCACCTTTCTGTGGTGCTTCCCCCGGCCCCGTCTAGTCACAGGAAAACACCACGCCAGCTCGCACTGAGGGGCCGTCTACAAAGTGTCTACCCAGCATCCTTCAAAAACGCCCAACAAGGGCAGACTGCCACAGAACAGGGGAAGGCTCCGGAGACAGGGTGACGAAAAGAAATACAGGGTCCTCAGCTGGACCCTGAAACAGAAAAGGGACATTAATGCAGACACAGGAGAAACCTGACCCAAGTCTGGAGTTCAGTCAGCAGTTGTACATGCATGTTCATCTCTCGTTCTGACACTCATCCTACTGCTACATGAGAGGGCGAGACAAAGGGAAGCAAATAGGAATTTTTCTATACTATTTTTGCAAGTTTTCTGTGAGTCTAAAACTAATCCACATAAAAATGTTTAGGAGCATCTATTTGTTGATGCAAACCTCTGCATGATTAAAAAATACATGAATAATGAACACTTTACATTCTAAAATCAAAGACCTAAATAGTCTTACTTAGGATTTATTTAGTTACAAGATTATCATTAACAACAGTTCTAACATGTAGTTTTGGCACAATTTTATCAAGAAAGAACACTCTATGTATTCTTGACCACAGAATATGTCCCTGCGAAGTATTCGTTACACAGTTGTGTAACACTCAGATATACCTGCTTTAAGCATACAGAAAATATTTCCTGTAAGATTTCCAATAAGCCACATAGGCTTTTAAAACTCCCCTAGAATAATGTGTACGATAATTACAACAGCTAGGTCAGCCTTCCCTAGTATGCAATGTAGCCGGCTCTCTGAAAATGCCATTCCCATTGAGCGGTACCTTACTGTAGCCACAAGACAATGGAAGGCACTGGAGTCAAATGATCGATTGAAATGAAGGTGAAAAAACAAACTGTAAGGTACATTGGGTCCATCTCTCCTATCTTTTTACTATTATCATAAATACCCTTTCCAAAGTTGGCTCAAACTGATCGCTGTAAGATTTATTCTGTTTTATTTGTACTTCTCCACTCAATGCAAAGTATACACAAAGCCCTGAAGCTACCTCAGAATTATTTTACTGCTGTCTCCTAAAATCACTCTGCTATAAAAGCATTCCTTTTAGGTAACTTAGAGAATCTACTTATTAATTTAAGCAAAGCAATTCCTTAATTTACAGCAGATCAAAGTGTGTCTCATAGCTCACATCGGGGATGCCTGGAGGCCTAAAGCAATGCAAATCTGACTGAAGTGTTAGAGCAGCACACACCAATGTGGTACCCAACTTAGGAAACCACTTGTATTTACTTCAGTAAGTGATTGATTGGAGAACTTGAAAACCTAGAGCCATTTCTCTCAGCCAAAGAAACTGTCAACTTTCACACAGCTCAGGGCTTGAGATTTGTCAAGAAGTCAGCTAGCACATTCAAAACAAAAGCTTCATTTAAATTACTTATATCTCAATGCAATGCTAAAAATTACTTAGTTCTCAACGTAATCCTAGAAAGAAGTGTAATCCTGGTATACTGCCTGACACGTGATTTAGCTGAACTGAACATTTGTTCCCAATGCATTTCCGCCCCTGAAGGAAAAAAAAAATACAAACTCATCTCAGCCAAGCAACTCTGGCAACTGAAACTGCAAAATCAACAGTTACAAGAACTTATTTTTCACGTAGCAGTAGACTTGCAAAGATGAAACTGATCTATGCTATGTATCTGAAAACACACAGAGGTGTGTATGGGATATCGAGCCATAGAACTAAAATGTGCTTAATGTACTCTACTGTATTTCATTTGAGAGTTTTCATTAAAATCTTGATTCATAAGCATTCAATACAATTCACTGAATGAGTAAATCAATCACTAGCTACTTTTCTGTACAGATTGGTGAAATGGGGGAATACAAGTTATAACAGGATGCTTTTGGCTACAAGTAACAGAATAGCATCTGAAAGTCACCTAAGCAACCTGAGTTTATGTTTCTCACACAGAATGAAGCCTGGGGCCGAGGCTGGTTGGGACGCCAGGCTCACATTCTACTCTGCCTTCCTCTTGGGGTCCAGGCGGTTGCCGCAGCTCCAAGTGCTATGTGCTCTCACAATAATGTCCCAAAGTAGGGAAGGAGCACACCAGCAGCCCTTCAATCAACTTTCCTCTTAATAAGGAGGAATATCTGCGTCCTGACAGACTCAGCATTAAGTCCCCTCGGTGAGACTAGCCAAGGGGGCTGAGAAGGCAGTATCAGGTATCTTCACCCTCAGTTTATGATGTATCAGAAATTCATTGTGAAACTAACATTCAAATATGTTCGCTATAGAATCCTTCCAAAAAGGCCCAGGCAGTTCTTAGTTTGTTGGTGTTACTGGTACTGAATCTCGTGGAGAGTTTTCTCCAATTTAGAAATGTATTGGTCTTATTTTTCTGAGTTGTAAAACAGAAGAGCAGCATAAAATTTTGTGAACTAAAAAAACAGGTCTACCAAAAGGATGGAGTCAAGACTTCTGTGGCTTACAGATGGTTCTAGTTTTAGTGAATGTCCACTTTGAGGAGGAGGAGCTGGAGAGAAGAGGGAGAGTTTTCCTTCTCACAATAAAGTCTGCTACTATTATAAACTGTAAATATCTAAAATAGAGAAACATTCATTCTTTATGCTTAATACACAATACATAATAAAATTAAGTGACTTCAATAAACTTAGCATTAAAACTGAGCATCAATATCTTTAAATAAATCTACGCCTTACTAACATTTATAAATGCATTCATGAAATACAATTAAAACTGCAAATCTGACCACACGAAGTGGATTATCTTTCCAGTCGACATATGGTCCCTGTGTTGCACCAATTTCATGTTTAATAGCAACACGCACTGTTGTCATGTCTCCAAGTGCTCTGGTGAGGTACACAGCAAATACGAACCAACTGGCATTTTATTCATGATCTTTAAAAAGAGAAATGCTCATAAAACACCAAAGACGTTTAAAATAAAATTCCAGTTATTCCTGTAAATCAAGTTTGACCAAAATTTTTTTAATGTTTTGGCAGACAGGTGAGGCTCTGGGAGACTGAACCTATGAAGAGCCTCCTACCAGTTTCAAACACCCTGCTAACGCGAACACCGCAGGACCTCGGGAACACACACGCACTCATGGGCTCTGGCACCTTTAATGAGCAGATTCACAGAGGGCCACCCCGGGACCTCCTGACTCATTCCAAACACTCTGGATGTATTTCACAACTGATGATTTTCCTGGCTTTCACCATTACATTATGTTGCAGTTTTAGAACTGAGTTACAATTTACTTTGTCAGGGAGATTTTTAGTTTAGTACATAATGTGGCCACTTTTCAAATCACAATCTCTTTAATTTTACCACATTATGCTTTCTAAAAGCTTCAAACTCCTCTGCTGCTCTAATGTGATTAATTAATGATCCAGAAAAACCAAAGAGTCACGAACTGGGTGGGCACAAATGGCATATGCATTTCCTAGTACAAGCTCAGCAGGCAAATGGACTTTTTACGACACCTTTGGGTTTCATATTTCACTTCATTAGACTTTGCTAAGTGGTTACAAAGTTGGTTAAAAATAAGAATCTATGTGTGTATGCCACCAATGGAAACAGCTGACATCTAACCATACAGGCATTTTTTTCCCTTAAAATCTAATTGCATATCTCTTAGTTAACTTACCAAAACTCTTTGTAACTTGACCTGGAATCTAAACACTCTTAATGATTTCTTTCCTAGCTTGCTACGTAAGTGTGTTACTTTCATACTTTAAGAAGAGAACTTTCAAATTCCCAACTCTCATCCATTCCCCAACCTAGTACTATAGTATAAAATATTATTTTTCTTTAGTCATTATATTCCAAATATCTGGTAAGCGATCTTTTATTTCAAAATAATTATAAATAGCAAGAGTAAATTCTCCCCGAAGTCATGCTAAATTGTCAACAAGCTAAGCCGAGCACAGTCTGAAGCCAGACAGAGCTGTGACCACCAAGACGCATCTATTCCTCCTTTCTTTCATTTCTTCCTGCTAATTCCAACTGTAATACTTTCATTGGCAAACGAACTTTGTTTGGGTTGGTTTTTTGCTGCCTACACTTTTGCCTTGCTTACTTTACTTTGCACTGATTCACTGTGGAGATACTAAAATCTTTTTTCTCCAATCGGAAATCTGTTCTCATTAGTGGCTTGCATTTTCATGAAATCCTATCGAGTCTGCAAATATTTAAGAGCCTACAATATGTAAGACATTCTGAGACACTTACAACCCACGTGAGAAAAGAAACTAGGCAAATGGAAAAGCTGAGAACGGCCTACTTGCATAGAAACGCACGGTGAGAGAAGGGACAGGTTTGCGGTGATAAAGATGGCTGTGCCGGCGCGGAGCAGGTGGAAATAAAGATGAGGAAGTCAGAGAACACGAGTCTGTGAGACACTGGAAAAATCAGGGGTCTCGTACGGATCTCCGTAAGGCAAAGGGTGGGTGCTCCAAATGGAACTACAGAAGTAAGAGGCAGCAGCAAGTCGTAATACCGGACTGGCACTTACCTCAACCCCCACCACCGCCCAGTAAGCACCGCTACTTCTTAAATTTTGAGATAAAATCTGATGTATACCATTATTAATTTCAGGTGTGACAAAATGATTCCACATACTATTGGGCAAAAGTAGGTTTACAGTTGTTTGTGTGAAAATAACATATGGAAAAACTCTTTGTTTCACATACTCACGACTGTAAAACTACTTTTGCCAATCCCAAATGAGTATACAGCAGCGATTTTCAACTGCTTTCCTCTCATGGCACACACGAGCTAGTTACTAAAATTCTGCGGCACACCAAAAAATGTATTTTCTGCCAGTATTGCCAAAAAATAGGTATAATTTTGATTCATTCACACCTGACAAGTGCCAGCTCTTGTCATTTTTTTTAATTTGACAATTTAAGGGAAAAGAGGTCAGCGCCCACGACTAGTCAGGTGTTGCACGTTTTGAAAATTCTTGTGGTGCACCGATCGAAAATCACTGATATGTAGTGAAATGATCACCACAGTATATCTAATTAACATCTATTGCTACACAGTTACAAAATTTTTTTATGAGAACTTTTGGAATCTACTCTCTCAGTAACATTCAGATATACACCACGGCATTATTAACTATTGTCACCACACTGCACATTATTCCCATGATACTAATTTTTCCCAAAGAAGTTTGTCCTTTTTGACCACTTTCACCCATTTTGCCCACCCCCCAACCCCCAGCTTCTGGCAACCATTAATCTGTTCCCTGAATTTATGAGTTCGGGGGGTGTGTGTGTGTGTGTGTTTTAATTCCACATATAGGTGAGATCATATGTGTATGTCTTTCTCTCGCTGATTTACTTAACACCCGCAATGTCCATCAGTGTTGTTACAAGTGGCTAGGTTTCCTTATTTTTTTATGACTAAATAATATTCTCTATTGTGTGTGTCTATGTGTATACCACTTTTATCTATCGATTCATCTACTGAGTGACAATTAGCTTGTTCCCATGTCTTGGCTATTGTACATAATGCTGCAAAAAATAAGGTGGTGCAAAAATCTTTTTGTGTTACCTAGAAGTGGAATTGCTGGATCAAATTCTAGTTCTATTTTTAATATATTTTTTAAAATTTTCTTCCATACTGTTTTCCATATTAGCTGCAAGTTACATTCCTATCAATAGTGCATAAAATGCCCATTTCTCTACATGCCTGCCATCATTTACTGTACTTTGCCATGCATAATGTGAACTTTTTGCCCAAATTTTTGAGGGGAAAATAAGGATGCGTATTATACATGGGCATAATGATTACATACCATGGGTGTAATAATCTGGTGTACAGTGCACACCAAAACATGGGTACATATTATACATGGGAGCACATTATACATGGCAAAATACAGTATTATTCCTCAAGTGTTTGAAAACAGCCATTCCGAAAGGTGTGAGGTAATATTTCACGCTGTGGTTTTGACTTGCATTTCCCTGACGATTAGTGATGTTGAGAAACTCATGTACCTGTTGGTAGTCTGTCTGCATGTCTTCCTTGGAATACTGTGTATTTAGATCCTCTGCCCATTTATTCATCAGATTCTGCTTTTTGCTACTGACTTATTCTTTATATTTTATGGATATTAACCTCTTATCACATATGTATTTGCAAATATTCTTTTTCACTCTATAGGCTGCTTTTTCATTCTGTTGATGGTTTCCTTTGCTGTGCAGGAACGTTTTAGTTTGATGTGCTTCCACTTATTTACTTTTGCTTATGGTGTGAGATCCAAAACTCATCACCAACACCAATGTCAAGCAAGGTATTGTTTTCTTTTAGGAGTTTTATGGTTTTAGGTCTTACATTCAAGTCTTTAATCATTTATAGTTAATTTTTGTGTTTGGTATAAGAAAATATGTCCAGTTTCATTATTTTGCATGTGACTGTCCACTTTTCCCAACACCATTTATTTAAGAGACTTTCATTTTCTCATTAAATAGTTTTAAATCCTTTGTCTACATAGGTTTATTTCTATACTATATACAGGTTTATTTCTGGCATCTCTACTCTGTTCCATTGATCTGTGTGTCTGTTTTTATGCCAATACCACACTATTTTGATTGTGATAGCTTTGTAATACAGTTTGAAATCAGGACGAATTATACTCCCACCTTTGTTTTCCTTTCTCAAGACTGCTGTGTCTAGTCAGGGCCTTATGTGTTTTTATACAAATTTTAGGATCTTTTATTTTATTTTTGTAAAAAAAATTGCACTGGAACTTTGGTAGAAATTTCACTGAATCTGTAGACTGCTTTTGACAGTCTGAACATTTTAACAATGTTAATTCTTCCAATCCATCAACACAGAGTATCTTTCCATGTATGTGTGTCTTCTTCAATTTCTTCCATTAATATCTTACAGTTTTCAGTGTACAGATCTTTCACCTCTTTGGTTAAATTTATTCCTAAGGTATTTTATTCTTTTTGATGACACTGTGAATGAGATTGTTTTCTTATTTTCTCTTCCTGATAGTTCACTGTTAGTGTACAGACACACCACATATTTTTGAATATTAATTTTGCATCTTGTAGCTGCACTGAATTCATTTATTAGTTATAAGTTTTTTGGTGGAGTATAGAATTTTCTCTATATAATGTGATCTGCAACTAGTGAACGGTTCTACTTCTTTTCCATTTTGGATGGCTTTTGTTTGTTTTTTGGCTAACTGCTCTGGTGGAGACCTTTAATATTGGGTTGAATAAGAGTGACGAGAGTGGGCATCCTTGTCTTATTCCTGATCTTACAAAAGAAGCTTTCAGGTTTTTACCACTGAGCATGATGTTAGCTTGTCATATGGCTTTTATCATGCTGAGGCACATTCCCTCTGTACCCACATCATTGAGAGCTTTTGTAATAAACAGATGTTGAATATCGCCAAGTGTTTTTTCTGCATCTATTGAGATGATCATATGATATTTACCCCTCATTTTGTTAATGTGGTATATCACATTGATTGATTTATGGAAAATGAACTGTCCTTACATCCTAATTGATCATGGTATGATTTTTTTTAAGTTGCTTGAATTGGAAAGAAATAATTAGAACTTCCATTATTTGCAGATGACATAATACTATATAGAGAGAACCTTAAAGCTTCCACCAAAAATTATTAGAATAAATGAACTCAGTACAGTAGCAGGATATAAAATTAATATTCAGAAATCAGTTGCATTTTTATACACCAATAACAAAATAGCAGAAACAAAAACTAAGAAAACAATCTCATTTATAATTTATTCATCAAAAAGAATAAAATATCTATAAATAAATTTAACCAAGGAGGTAAAAGACTTGTAGTTGGAAAACTGTAGGATAGTGAAGAAAGAAACTGAAAAAGATACAGATGAATGGAAGCATACACATATACAGTTCTCATGGATAAGAATTAACATCATTAAAATGTCCATACTGCCCAAAGCAATCTACAGATTCAGTGCAATCACTATAGAAATACCAATAGCATTTTTCACAAACTAGAACAAATAATCCAAAAATTTATATGGAACCACAAAAGACCCTGAATAGCCAAAGCAATCTTGAGAAAGAAGAACAATGTTGGAAGTATCATGCTACACCTGACTGCAAACTATACTACAAGGCTATAGTGAAGAAAACAGCATGGTACTAGCATACAAACAGACACATAGATCAACAGAACAGAATATAGAACCCAGGAACAAACATACACCTAGACTGTGAAAAAAGGCAAAAGCATTCAAAGGGGTAAAAACAGGCCCTTCAATAGATGGTGGTAGGAAAACTGGATCACATTCTTACACCATATACAAGAATAAACTCGAAATGGATTAAAGACAATGTAAATAGTTTATTCTCTCTTTCAATGTTAAATGTTTCAAAAAAGAAATTCAAATAAAATAATCTGTTATGATCCACTAAGAAAAAAATGAAACTGGTGATTGTTTCTAGGCCAGTAAAGAAAAAAATGGTAATGGCTCTAACACTTTAGTGCATTTTAGTAAATTACTCTTTTTTAAGTTGGTATATCACATATAAAAATGAATGAACACCTTCATTGTGAACAACCTACCAAATCCAGGAACACTTTTGAGACTGGCTTTGAGACACACTTTCTCCAGTCTGAGGTAGCTGTATCTCATCAGACAATTCCACAGGAACATCCAGTCCATTCTCGTCCGATGGTTCATGATGATGACACTTCTTTCTCCGGGAACAAACGCGTCACCTGTTATAATCACTTTTACACCAAACATGATCTCCAGCAATGCCTAGGGCAAAATGAAACAGATACATAAGAAATTAAAGTTATTATTCCCCATATGTAAATAAGTCAGAAGCATAGTGCTTCCCATAAGTCTTCTATGATAAATCAGGAAAAAGATGTTAATCTGGAAGAATGAGAATGTGAAGGCACCATTTCTACTTTGAGTTCTAATTTAAGTGCCTGGCAGTTTTCCAATTAAAAAATGCTAACTTCCATTGAAATCTTGATGATACTATTTTAAAAAGAAAAAGACACACTAAATTCCACTATGATTTTTTAAGGATAAATGGATGAGGAAACAAAGTCAAAATTTTTATTTCATACCTTCTACACTATGATCTTTTTAAAAACAAATACACAGCTGTTTATTTTAACAATAAGTAAAGAATAAAAAATGTATTTGAATAGCCTTAGCACTTACAGCAGTGCCTGGCACAGAAAATGCTCAAATATTTGCCAAATTCTTAAAATAACTTTTCTGATTAATACTATGTATAAAATATTTAAAAGAAAAGTTTATTATAGACTGGAGTTCTTGAAAGAGAAATAACAGATACTAAGAAAACTTGATTGCTGACTTCAATCCCCATTTAAATCTTCAAATAATTTTAAATTTACTAGTTAATATTTGACTTCACTATTACTGGAGAGAAAACTAGTCCAAGGCTGATTTAAAAAAGTAAATTACAATTTCCTTGGCAGTATCATGAAAACCTTGATCGACCTGTAGCAAATAACCTGCAGTCGAGGTCCACAATGGACCACAACACAACATAAGGAAACGAAGCTCAGGTACATCCAACGATATTGGTAACACACAAGCATCGTGCCGAGAAACAGAAGTGGAGCAAACGAGAAAGGATATAAGCACCCACATGTAACACTCTCTAATGTGGATATAGACAGTGGCTCGGATACTTCAGTGGGAACTAGATGGGGAGTGAAATTATAAACATCAAGGAAACAGCTGCCTTACAAGCCAGGTTGCCGGCTGTTTCCCCGACATGAGGCTGCTGTGAGTGGCAGCGAGGCGGCCTGCTGGGGGCTGCCAGTGTGCTATTTCCCGACCTGTTTGGTAGTGATGCTTTAAAATTGTACATTAAAGTGTACGTTTAGGTTTTACTAACTTTTCAGTATGTTCGCTCTATTTCACACACAAAATGCTATTTTTTAAAGAATATAATACAAAAGAAAAATAGGACTTCAACAATATAAGAATAGAATCAAATGAATATTAGCTAAAGGAAAAAAGAAATCTGAAATGTTTTGTGTCCAAAGCAGTGCAGAATCAGAGTGTTAAGGTATTAGCAGAGTAAAAAGGGATCATTTGGGCTAATGCAGCTATGGATCTCCCGGAGGTCCCCTGAAGTGACTTTCCCTTGGCTGAGATTCACTTTAGGGCCTGGTTACTTAACCTGGCATTTATGAAGCCCTGGAAGAATGGCCTCCGGGAGGTCAATAAACATGTACCCTTCTTGAAATCATACACAGAATGCTGCTAGGCAAAATGCCTACAGTATTTATCAGATTTCCAAAGGGGTCCATAAACACTCAAATCATTATAACCCCTACTCCAAAGTCTCCAGGGAGGTAAGTCCCTACCTAGAAGACGTCATAATGGAGAGAATCGTGGCCGAGACTGCTAGGCTTGGACCTGCAGTGAGAAATATCTCTTTTTATACTTTCTAAGCGTAAAGGATCATCAACTACCGAAATGAATCACTCCATTTTTATGTCTTAGCCAACAGGATATGTGTGACTTCACCATCCAAGGTTACTATATTTTGCCATGTGTAATGCATTCCAGTGTATAGTGCTAGCCCATGTTTTAGGCTCAAACTTTCAAGGAAAAAACCTTCCATTTTAATTGTTTAATTCAATTTTTACTTGTTTATATTTAGAAACAAAACCAATTATCATATTCCAGGATATTAGCTTGCATATAGATATGGTTATTGCTTTCTAGAGTTACAGTTTTAATGCATAAGTGTAACTAAAAGAATTAAAAATATTTACATAGATACGGAATTAGTACTACCCATGCATCCTTATTTTTCATTCAAAAATTTGGGCAAAAAAGTGCACATTATACATGGTAAGATACAGTAATTTGCATCAAGTCCACTCTGCCTTACAAATATGATATACTTTTCAGATTTGCAGAGAACTGAAATGCAGGATACCCTTCCTGTAACTGGTAGAAAGAGGGAGTTGAATATAATTGTGCCCTATATAAACCCAAAACCTCAACTCTAACCTCTTACGTGCAATTTCTAATACATATTTTCTATGAATACTCCCAAAAAATCATTTGCTTTCCATTAGGAAAATGTCAAAATAAAAAATCCTAGACTGTTTTCCCAGGAGTACATCATATGACATTTTCTCCCTTACCACCTAGCGCTCTATCAGAGTGTGCACGCCGGTTACATATAATCTTTTGGGCAGCCTAGATCCCAAGCTCACAGTAATCATTTTCAATACCAGACAAGACATATCTAGTCAACATTATTTACAGCTCCTGCAAGGCAGAATAGCAAATGCACCACACAGAGATAAGTTGTGATGTCTACAAAAAACTCCAGGATTCAAATAATCCAGATTAAAAGCTAGAAAATGGACAGTAGTCTCATATTTCTCATATTTGTACCATTTCTAATATAGAAGCTACTCTCAGCAATAAGAAACTAACCTTATAAAATTTTATAATGCTTTATTTCTTCTGCTGAACTAAGAGCTACCCCTGTCATAACTCTAACGTAATTGGACAAATATTTCTGCTAGAATTAGAAATATAAAGGCAATTTCTGAGGAGCTTTTATAAACCACTATTTACTACCTCCAAGAGTTCCACCAGACAGGAAAACATTAAAAGGAGAGGTTCCCCTCAAGACCAGAGAGTGGGTTTTTCCACCCTGCCCTAGGTGCTCATGTATCATTCCAAAGGATCTGCGTTAAATCTGAGGTAAAAACAACTAGGCTCCTCATTTGCTTGTCTTTTCAGACTCAGCTGCGGCCTGGCTCCTCAAAACCTTAGCTTTTTAAGGCCTTGCAATCCCAAGTCACTCATCAAACACTGAGCACCCCCTTTCTTAAGAGAAGCAGTCTAGACAGAAATGATGTCCATTAGCCTGTGTTTGTCGAGCACCTGTTTGTTCTAGGACTGGAATGAAACCAGCAGACTGCGGAAGAGACATCCTCGGTAGGGAACCTCTAAACTCCTGGGTTGTGATTTATGATGAAAGGACAGAACTCTTAAGTAATTTTTGTAATCCCAGGTAATTAACTAACATTGAACTATTGAATTCTCAATTTTGAAAAGCAAAAACTGCTCTGGACACATGCAAGGTTGGACTCAGTTAGCGTCATGTCGAACAGAACTCTCCGAAAATGAAATAAACAGAGATACACGCCCCCTACTGTAGAAATGTTCCAAGAAGGACCGAAAGGTTCACTCCACACACTGTTCTAGAAAGGATTCTTGCACACACAGGCAGGTTAGGCTCGATGACGTCTAAGATTCTAAAAGATTTTACTGTGGCACCCCATTGAGTACAGAAAATGTGTTCTTTGAAAACAGTACAGCAAGAAAAATCTTGCCAATGAAATCATTTTAATGCATAAAACCTTACAAAAGCGATCATTTTGTGATTATTTCTGTGAAAAATATCTAAGTGCATTTACACTAATTTATCTGTAGTGAAAATGATCTTTAACTGTCTGGGATTGCTTAAAATAAAGCACACCTACTACAGGGGACCAATAACTATCTTTCTAAATAAAAAAATGACCTATTTGCTTCAAAACAAAAACTCCTTAGTACCTTATAAAAGTACGAAATAAACAGTCATAAGAAGCACCCTAACAGTTTTCCTCCATCTCTCTGAACAGAGATGTTCACTATCTCAAATCTCTAACATCAGTTTTCTGTAACCTAGCCATAGGTTTGACATTGATAAATTTCTTAACTGACTCTCCACCTGTTAAAAGTAAGCAAGGCGCTGAATTAAACAGGTAACAGAAGTTTTTGCAAATACATACCAACACAGTAACTACGATGGTGGTTGAATCTTGCCTACGTGTTAAGTCCTCATATCAAGTGATAAGGCAGAAGTGAGGAACAGATGAAATTACCTTGAAAATCTATGGGAAGGTGCCTCAAGAGACCAGCATGCTACCAACGAGTCCAGCTCGGCCAGTTTTTTCTGAATGTTAGAGGCAGTTTCTGCAGCCGACCACTCAGATGAAGGGATTGGTCGCTTGCTGTTTTCAACGCGTGAGTCACACTCAGCGCAGTCCCCATTTCACCTCCCATGGAGTGGGGGTTTGGCAGGGACCCTATGTTCTCTCCCCGCCACTTTCCCTCACGCACCCTAGTGTACGTGATTGAAGTTGTATCAGGTAAACAGATGCGCAATGTGATTCTGTGGTACCGGTAATAGCACCAGCTGTAGCAGAATTTGTCTAGTCAATTTCAGCATTTCCTCCAGAGAAATACAATTTAAATTGTGTGCATGACTGGCCAGAAAAGAAAAGACTATTATTTCCTGGATTCTGTTACAACCTTTAGCTGTACTCACCAGTGGGTGGACAAGAGACATGTGTGCCTTGTAACGCACTGGTCTAAAAGAAACATGCCCTGGACTTCTCCCCTCCCCACTGACTGCAGAGCGGAGCACAGACATGGCAGTGGCCAGCCCTGACCACACAGAAGAGGGTATTATGCAGGCTGGGGAGAAGGAATCTCAGGAATCTTAAATGACATCAGGGAGCACAGCAACCCTGCCAACGTGGACCTGAGGATAAATGAAGTTCTACCTTACTCAAGCCACTGTATTTTAAATTTTCTTCGATAGTACAGTTGAGCCTACCCCTTAAAATGAATACGGGAGCAAACATTTGCTACACACTTTGCAAAGGCTTTATTATCACCCCATTTAGTTGTCACAATCACTCTCTGAGGTATGGAGATAGTATCGGTACCCCTTTTTACAGATGAAGAAAGAGAAGTTTAGAGAGCTAAGTAGCTTAGCCAAGTTTAAATGACTAGAAAGCAGTAAGGCCAATAGCGAAACCAAACGTGCCAATAATAACTCTGCTTATATTGGCTCTCCAAGGAAATCTGATTGGACACTGTAAATCATTACAACTGTGCTGAGTTCCACTGGTATAGCAAGTACAAGAAAATTCTCAAATCTCTTAAGGTTTTGGCAGAGAGGTTCAGCCAAAAACATGAGATTCAAAACCAAAAGGTTATACACTATAGAAAACTGATGACATTAAAGAAAATGAAGTATAAGAGCAAAATAAGACTGTTACCAAAAAATCATTTACATCCAAATGTCTGTTTTAGAAACCTATATATAATGTGGAATCTGGATTGGATCTTGGAGGTTGTCTATTCTAAATTCCTTATTTTACAGATGATGAAACCTAATAAAAAGTTACATAAATGACTTAAAAGAATTAAATATTTTCAAAATAAAATGTTTTATTAATGACTATAAGTGGGATAACTGAACATTTAGACAGCTTGTAGGTGACTTTTTAGAAAAACTACTTAGGACAGTTAATTTTATGTGAACTGAAACTGTGCTTATTTTACTTAATATAAACATTTTATAGAGAAAGACTCACTTTGTAAATAAGCGACTGATAATGGCTATGCAATACAAGATGAATATTTTATATTAAATGGTATGTTTGACAGCTGCTATGAAACAATGGACTTTGTAATTTTAAAGCTGATTTAAAAATCCAACTCTAAGAATTCATGGCCTGGAAAGTCAACTTCTGTCCTCTAAAAAGGAAGTAGTCTTTCAGCCACATACAAGCCAGAAAAGAAGGTGGTCAAGCTGTATAAATCTAAACTTGAAAAAACATCTTAGGTAGAAGGACCGCTACTTCCTCAAGGACAGAGGTCCTGTCTGGCCTGTCCGCCGCCGCATCCTAGCAAAACGTTCAGCACATGGTGGACACTGAAGAGTTGTTGGGTGACTCTTCAGGGATCCTGCTGACTACTTTTGCAATAAACAAAAGTTACAACAAGATATCCTCCTGTTAAAAAAAGAAAAATAAATTTTGCCTAAAAGAGTAAGAAAGATCCATACCAAGAGCATAGGGACAGTACAAATATTCAATGCAAAGTATTTCCTACAGGAAGGGAAAGGGGAAAAAAGCAAGGAGGGTGACCGCTGCTTCCAGCCCTGGCTGAGTAAGTGGTACCAGACTCACCACCCAGCTGACTTAAAGGAACATATGGTTGTAATGAATAAATTGAGAAATAACCTCAAGAAAGTAATGAAACCAACATAGAACAATAAATTCTAGAATTTAAAAGCACAGTATTTTAAACAGAAATGCACTATGTGAAGAAAATAGTAGAAAGAGTCAGTGAACTTGGTATCCTGTGCGACACTATTTCAATATAAGAAATCTTACATATTGTTGTACTCCCAAAGGAAAGAAGAGAAAGAATTAACCCGAAAAAAATATATGAAGAATTAATGGCCCAATTTGGAGGAAACAAACTAAGCTACAGATCCAAGAAGCCAAATGAACACAACAAATTAAACATAAAGAAAACCACATTTAGCTGTATCATGATGAAATTGCTAAAAAAAAAAAAAAAGGAAATCTTGAAAGCAGTCAGAGAAAAATGACAGATTTCATAAAGAGAAGCAACAATATATATGATGGCTAATCGTTCATAAAATATCAAGGAAACCATAAGACAGAAGAACTTTAAAGTATGAAAAGAAAAAAATGGTATAGCCAGCAACACAATCCTTCAAAAATGAAGGCAAAATAAGGAAAAACAATTAAATGAAAACAGTTCAGCTACAGGAGCCCTCACTATAAGAAAAGCTAAAGGGAGCTCAGTGGATTGAGCGTGGGCCTGTGAACCAAAGGGTTACCAGTTCAATTCCCAGTCAGGGCACATGCCTGGGTTGTGCGCCAGGTCCTTGGTAGGGGGTACATGAGAGGCAACCACGCATTGATTTTTCTCTTCTTCTCTTTCTCCCTCCCTTCCCCCTCTATTTAAAAATAAATAAAATCTTTTTTTTTTTTTTTGAAGAAAAGCTAAAGGGAGTTCTTCAGGTTGAAGAGAAATGACACTAGATGGAAACTCTAATATGCAGGAAGAATAAGGAACACTAGAATGGAAAACATTTAAATAAATGTAAGAGACTAAATCTTTTTCCTTCTAGTTTCTTTAAAAGACACGATGATTTAAAGCAAAAAAAAGTTCTCACGCTGCAGTATGGAGGTAATTATGTTAAGTACAGATGTAACAGGATAAAGCAGCACAAGGGATGTAAGAATAAATGCACTTCACAGTCACCAGGCTCTTAATTTTACATGACGCAGTAGATATTAATTCTAAGGTTGTATTAGGTAATCCCTAAGCCATGACTAAAAACGTTACACACCTCAGTACTTGTCGGATTCAGAACTTGTCGGACCCTGTATTGGTCGCATTTTGATGAGAAAAAATCGTTTGAGCACCAGGCACTTGCTCGAGACTTGCTGTACTTGCTAGAACTTGGATGACACCGCCCCTCAAGAGAAAATGCTTCATCACTGGCTGCTTGAAAAATTCCTTCAGTACTCGTCAGTTTCGGTACTCATCATGAGTTCCAGAACAAATTAACAAGTACTGAGGTACCACTGCACAGAGATATAATTTTCTTTCAAAAACAGAGAAGGAGAGAACACCGCACAGCTCATTTTACGAACCTAGGCTAATTCTGATACCAAAGTTTGGGCAGTTTGACCTTGAAACTTCTTTGTGTTTGTCCACTCATCCAACAAATATTTATAATACCTTGTTCCAGGTATTTCGACAGCCTGTGTCTTTGGCTTCCCTACCAAAAGAGAAGGCTTTCTTGCCAACCTTCCTGTTCTTCTGTAAGGGAATCATACATCACTGAGACCGATTTTATTACTAGCATCAGTTTCTCAGATAATTTTTCTTGTTAGGCATCTCTGGCTCAAAAGAACTCCAAACCTCCTTTTGAAACAATCAAGAGGTACCAGTGAACTTCTTAACACTGGGCGTTGTTAAGAGTCCATGAGACTGACCAATTCTATCACCTAAGGTTCTAAAGGCAGCAGGCAACCTGGGTTTAATCTCAGCTGTGTTTAAATCATTCTCTTCTGTGTGTGACCTTGGGCAAATTAATTAATTTCTCAAAGCTTCTAGCTCCTCTTCTGTAAAATGAGGGTAACGGTCACAGCTGAAAGGAAGCCGTCCTCCTAAAGCACAGTAGTTGCCAGTGTCCACAGCTAGGATCAGCACCACCCTGGGTTTTCACTTTGGTTTTTCCTTTTAAGAAAATCTTCGAATTCTTCCCCTTATATCTGAATTAAATATGCAACCACACCACAACCATCTATTATCTGCCAGCACGCCGTCCCTTTCCTTGTGCTTGCAGAACAGGCAGCTTTAAGTGCAGATACAGAAGAGGAAGGACGGACAGAGAGGGGCAGGGACTGCTTTCAGTTGAACAGTATCACATTTCATAAACATATCGCTGAATAAAAATTTAAAAACAAATTAATCTCATAAAGGGCAACAAATGCAATTTCTAAAATTATTCACAGGATTCCTTTTTAAACATGAAAATAGGGTGAACTGTAAATGATTTATTGAAATTCAATTTACAGGACACTTTTAACAAATATCTATTCCATCAAGATAGGTACACCCACCACTGTCTCCGGAAATTTCCCCAATCAGTCTCTCCCGAGGGCCCGTATCACGAGCACCACACTCTCCTCTCCACCGACACCGCAGTGGCAGTCTGCTTGAGGAGAAACAGATGACCCAACCCAGAAGAACTGGGTAAAGAAGATCCTTCAGCAACTGAATGAAGAGGATGCTGTTCTAGTTTTCTTCTTCAGGTATAACCTCCACCATAATGAGTCAATCAACCAGTAAACACTAAGCTCTAGGTGTTGCTCAGGCAAAGGAAGAACATCACACTCAGGAAACGCAGCCCGTTCAAGGTGAAGGCAGCTGCATGCACACCCGTCCATTTTGTGAGAAGGCACTGCCGACCAGCAGGGAGGAGTCTGGTTCGGAACCCTCCCAGACGTCGGGCCCAGCTTGGGATGGGAGGGAGTGTGCTGCCAGGAGTACGCACTGACCCCGCAGGGAATGCCTGGCAGTTCTAAAACCTGCCACGCACTTTGTACGTGCTTTTACCTTACAGATGTTGTTAACCTAGCCTGCAGATAGGAAACCACTTCATTTCTTAATTCTGTGCTTACTGGGAAGAATTAAATCAATCACATCAACACCACAAATTTTTACAAGTTATCTCAATCTTAATTTCTGTTGTCATTTTGTAAAATAAATGGAAATGCAAAATAAAATTAATGATGCAAAAAATTCTTCAATCTGTATCTTTAGATTTGCATATTTTGCTAGACATAAAGCATACCTGAATGGAAAAATTTTAAAAAGAAAAATCACGACAATATAAAAGAAACTATTTTTAAATGTCCCAGATATTTTACTTCAAAAGACATAAATTATTTTTATTTCCCTGTAGTTTTTGTATTTCCCCCCTTTAAATTCTAATGCACCTCTTACACAACAGGGAAGACTTTTAACATCTAACACTTGACTGAATCTGACTCGAACAAAGTGAAACTCAATAGGGCAGGCCACTGGGTATAGTCTCCTGCCTTGGTGTGCAGCTTACCACGGGAAGCGTGAGCCAGGTTGCCACGAGGCGGTTGTTGATCCAGCGATACCAGGACGGGCTCACAAACATCAAAGGCAAAAAGGGACCAAGCATGAAAATGCTTCCAAAAAAGCTTCCCCAAAACAGAGTGAGTATGAAGTAAATCCCTTTCCATGACACCATGATTCTGAAAGATAGGAAAAAAGGTATATTTTGTTAGTACACATAACGGCCCAAATTCAATTTCAGAATGATGTCTACATAATCTTTAACTCTGGGGCCACAGGACAGGCTCTGAGAAATGCTGTAAGAGCTTGAATACCACAGAGGTGACCCTCCTGCACAACCGACTGGTCTAACACGTGGTCAGTGCGTTCGAAATTCACACTTTCAAAAGAGTAAATGCCCCCCCAAAATAAAGCTGTCCAGTTTATGAAGCCTTTGTTTTCTGTCTGTTTATTAGTATTAAGATAAACCTGTATATTTTCCTATCCAGGATATTATCCAACACAAAATTTCAAAACAGTCCAAAATTTTTTTATACCCTACTGTAACAAACAGACTTCATGGACTAGAACAACAGAACAACTTCCTAAAGGCAATTATGCCTAAAAGTGATGACAATTTTACAGCACACTAAAAAACGGTTTTTAATCTAGAAATGTTAATTATTTACATTAGAATCTGAAAGTATATCTGGGGTCAACTAGTCTTAGACTGTCTCTTTACGAACTGGAAGGTTAAACAGAAGTCGGACTCCTCACTCTCTTCCCTAAACTACTTGACAAAGGGTTACAGGCAGCCGTATCTACAGGCCCTACATCTGTGAATGTAACTGTGGACAGAAAATATCTGGGGGGAAAATGTTACTTTGTTGTTGAAGTACAAAATGGAGTTAGGCTGTGATGGTCACATCTGTATCAAACAGGCGCAGGCTTCTCCTTCCTGTCACTATTCCCTGAACAAGTCAGTGTTAACTACTCACAGAGCATTCACACTGTACTAGGCATTATAATCTGGAGATGACTTAGAGTAATGAGAGGATGTGTGTAGATCACATGTAAATGTTATGTTATTTTATCTACGGGGCTTGAGCATCCTCAGATAAGTGGGAACTAACACCCATGGACACTGAGGGACAACTGTGCTTTTGTGGAGTCTCATGACCAGAAGAACAGAATACTGATGTTTTAAAATGAACTACTGGAAACACAGTCTAAAATAAATAATGAGACATTTGATTTTACAACCTAAACTATATCAGAGCAAAAATATGGTTTACCTCAGAATAATAAAACTATTGGAAATATTAAACTATGAAAAAAATGATTAAGAGAATAAATCCTAAGAATTCTCATCACAAGGAAAAAGAAAACAAAAATAGCCTGAAAATTTACATATTAGAAAAGGTATTCCAGCAATCAAGACTTCTGAATATTTAAAAAGAATCACAGCAGGAAACAAATAAAATTTCAAATGCCATGGTGCTTTAAATAATGTCAGACAAACAACAAAAGAGACTAAATCCCTTAACAACACAGAATCAAGCTTATCTGAGTATTAAGTATATTATCAAATCTCTACCAATACTTAACAGCATGTCTACAAAACTGTTGGAAGTGAGAACAGAATAAGTATCTCACAATAAATCCTTTTCTGTCTCGGAGCTGACAAGTGAGGGGAGAGAGCGAGGGCGGAGACACAGGCCACTGGAAGGCAGTGGCCCAACAACGTGCTCACACAGAGCCCAGAATTGTCGATCCCCGCACACCCTCGGCTGTGCGTTCTCGGAGGCTCAGGCCCTCCCCTTTGCCTTGAAACACATCATAGACAGCTTCCCTCCAGTCTTTAGATTAACTTAAAGCTTTTCTTAATAGGGAAAAAAAACTTCTAAATTCAGCATTCTCAACCTGTAATTCCTTTTATACCCTCAAAAAAAAAAAAAAAAAATCTCTGCCCTGCTGCTACTATATTTGAAAACCTGTAACTACCTTTTTCTATCTCAGCTTGTTTCTGCCAATTGCTCATTAGCTAGTTCTATATTTAGATACCCCTGAACTCCCTGTGAGATGTATGATGCACTTCACAATGTGTTCACAGATAACTCTCCCCCCACAGACCTCATCAAAGTCTCTGGCATGCTTCTTCCTCACCTACTAAACTATTTTGTATTTGATGCCATTACAAAAATATATACATGTTGGGAACCACCCTGCCTGGTTTCAGAAGTTTTAACCCTCCATGGCTAAGGCTGAGCGAGATACCTTGGGATCATAAGCCACTAAGGAGACAAAGCTTATCTCCCTGGCAGGGGGGCCACCTCTGCCCCCTTTTACTTCACCCTACTTGGCCCCAGGTGGATGACTGGTTAGCAAATGATGGGTAAGATTCCTCAAAGGAGGGATGACCTAAGACAAGCATGGCTGCAAAGGGGGCCTCAGGGAAGGACTTGGGGGCTATAGAAAAGGTGGGTGATGGACCCTCACCCCTAGGCTTTGACATAGCCTGAGTCCTCATTCTGTCTGCGAGAAGTCTCCTAATCTCTTGGCTGCCTTACTTCCCCTGCCTGACTTAAGCCTGAAACAATGCCAGAGGGCAGTGCAGCCCTGGGTAGGAAAGTGGGGCTTCCCCCTGGGGGCAATCAGGTCTACGGAAGAATGCATAAAATCCTGTGAAACCTACTTTGCTAATGTCCTCAATTTTCTAATAAGGGTCCAAGCATGAAATGAGTTTGTTCCCCAAAGTTTTATAGCCTTTTAGCTATCTGACCCTGACTCAGAATAAGCCCTCAGAGTTCTCTGTATGTTACCTATTGTTTGATCCTTACTGCCTAACGATGATTGATGAGCTTTACCTGTATTCCTCCTGTGCAAACCGAACCCAATAAAAGCCCACTGAGGAACAGGCTCCTGGCCCTTCGCCTGTGAGAAATCGGGCACATTTCCTCCCCAAGCAGATCATGTCTTGGTAGACTTATTCTCATCCGAGGCGGCTGGGGGTGGCTCTGCGGGCAGAGGCCCCCAACATTTACACACACACACACACACACACACACACACACACACGTATAAAGGAGGTGAAATATAATCTAATAAAATCCTTTCACTTTACAATAATGAAACTGAAGACCAGGAGATGACTTTCCTAAATCTGCATAACAAGTCAGTAGCATCAAGTCTTTTCTGCCTTGTGCTTCTTCCTGCAAAGGGGCTGGGAGTCAGAGAACGGAGTCAACTTGAAACATGTATTTAAACATAGACTTAAAGGGATGTGTCCATGAGTATACTGGGATTACTCACATTAAGTCTAATCTAAAATTATTTTCCATCCTATTGTTGTTTCTTCCCTAACCTCTCAATCATTTGCTCCTGATTCAATAAACATACAGTAAACATACCCACCGTGTACCAAGTCCTGTGCTAGTTATGTGGGGATACAAGAGTGACTGACAGACACACCAGCCTCTTGCAAATCTAACGGTCCCTCCATTCCTCCTTATGAACACCTCCCTGGCTCTGCATCTAACCCAGCCCCACTCCATAATTTCTCCCAAGTCTCAAGGGTTTGACAGACAAACATGGTTAAGAATTATGCTACACACTTACTTAGAGTAGCTAAAATTTTCTTAAAAACTGGCAATATCAAGAATATCAAATTTTCTTAAAAACTGGCAATACTAGGATGCAGAGCAGTCAGAACTCACACATACACTGCTGGGGGGGGGGGGTGCAAAATAGTATGGCCACTCTGGAAAACAGTTTAGGCAGTTTCTTAAAATGTTAACCGCACATTTACCCAGCATTCCTACTGCTGAATATCCAGGACAAATGAAAACTTACATTGAACCAAACACCTGTACACAATTGTTTATAGCTGTATTATTCACAATAAAAATGGAAACAACCCAAATGTTGGTTGGGGGCGAATGGATTAACAAATGTATAAGTCTACAGAATGGAATACTATTTAGCAACAAAGACAAACTGCTGATACAGGCAACAGCTTGAGTGAATCTCACATGCATCAGGCTGAGTGAAGGAGGTCAGACTCAAACAGTATGACTTCTTTTTTACTGTACGATTTCATTCAGATGACTTTCTGGGAAAAGCAAAACTCTAAGAGGGGGAAACAGACCAGTGGTTGCCAAAGGCTGGGGGTGAGGAGAGGTGTGACCGTGCAGGGGCAGCACAAGGGAAGTTCTGGGGGTGAGGAAACCACTCTGGTTCCTGATCGCGGCGAAGTTACGGGACTATGCATTTGTCGTAACTCATAGAAAGTACGATTAAAAAGTGATTTTTTTACTGTATGTAGATTAAAAAGGAGTTTTAAAATTATGCTATGTGAGCTTTTAGAACATGCCAGGCACTGTTTCCCATTTCATACATTTTCCGTGAGTGAGCCTGTTTGACACTCAATAATCCCCTGCTGTATGCACTTTCATTGCCCCGCCTTTTATATATAAGGTTATTGAGACACAAAGTGGTTAAGGAGCATCTCAAGCTTAATACACCTCGTACAGAAATGGCAGAGCTGGGATCCGAATCCAAGAATTCGGTGCCCAAGTCCACACTCATCTACAATGCTACACTATGCTTCTTTTTTAAGAACAGATTACTTCTGTAATCTATTAGACATGCACACTTTAAAACAATTGGTCTATCAATAAGATGTAACAATTCTGAACTAAATTTTTAATACAACATGCAAAAAGTATTTCAAATTTTGGAAGTTCACAGGGACTTAGCGAAGAAACCTAATGCCTTTCTTACATTAACATCCGCGGCACCTAACCTAACATAGGGCACACAAAAACGGGTGGGGGGCGGGGGGTGAGGACTGGGGCTGCCAGCTTCTGCTGGGAAAAGAGTCTGGTTCTGTAACTGGTAAATTAAACACCTCATCTTTTAAAATCTTTTAAAATAAAAAGGAAGGCTATATCACTGAGAAGTAATTACAATCACTGCAATTTCATATTATTGTGTATTCTTTGTATAATACTGACAGCATTCTCATTTTTTAAAAAGCCATTTGGAAAAGAAATAATCATAGTTTTAGAATGGCACATCCATTTTATTGCCAAAAACAGAGATACAGACACGAAACTCTTGGTCACCTTGAAAGTGCTATGCCTACACCTCATTGTAGCCCCAAAACTGTGTCCCACAGCACTGCTCTCCCTTCAGTGGGTTAACAAGTTCTCTGACCCCGCTAGCGCCCCAGCTCACCACGTGGTTCTGACGCCGATGCTGTCTAACCATCCCCATGGTTCAAATGCTCACAGCACTGCACAGGCAAAGCAGAGCACAGGAACCAAAACAGCACCCCTGGACTTCTACTTGAGTTGCACATATTATTGCTGAAGTATGACAGTGTGGGATACTCCTTGACAAGGATAATTGGAATCCATTGGGAATACTTCCAGTTCCTTACTCAGGAAGGAAAACACATTTTACTTCGTAAAACCTTAGTTATTTTATTCACATAACAATTCCAATGTTAACCACTATTGCTCTCACAGTCTAATAATGAAGCTACGTATGCTAAGAAATTCTTGTAATTCAATGGGATACATGCGATAATAAAGGCATAACAGAAGTATGCAACAGATATAAGAGCAGATCAAAGGAAGGCCAGATGGACTCTGCTAAAAGGGATTAAAGAAGGCAACAGACTCTCGGAGGATAAGAGTTTGGGAGAGGGGAGAGAATATTTCAGGTGGTAACAAATGCAAGGTCGGAGAAATCTGAAACAGCACAGCCACAGGAGGGAGCTGTAACTCATTAGATACTGAGGTACCCAGTGCACACCAGGAACTGCAAGAAATCACGAGGACACAAGACCTAGGGACGAAGTGCGCACAGCCAGGCCAGGATTGGGGGTGTGGGGGGGAGGCACATGACTCATGTTTGGGGGATAAATGTTAAAAGTAATATGGTACACGTAAGCATGGAGTCAATCAGCATACACACTAGTTTTAAAAAGAGCCTTAAGAGCAAAGAGCTTCTCTGCCCTTTAAAGCAGACAGTGCACGGGCACGTGACAAAAATGCCAGCACTGACAGACGCTGGTGTCAGAGAGGGCTGCCAGGCACGATCTGCTCCAGCTCTGCCGCTCAGCAGCCTGGTGCCCCGGCCCCGCCACTTACCCTGGGTGCTTACAGATGAGGAAGTTGGGAAAAACACCTCGAAGGCCTATTTTTTGACTACCTTCTAAGCACCTGCTATTTACATACTAGGCACATTATGGAAGGCTCTTGATATTTATTCATTTAACACCTAAAAGGCCAACTACCCATGAACAACCCAACAAAGGTCCATGACACGTGAGTTATCTGTAATTTTGCTGAAACGCAAAGTTGAAAGCTAAACACTGCAAGGCTGGTGTCAAAAAACAAATCATGTCAGCATTGGTGGAAGAGCGGTGAGCACAGCTGCCTTCCAAAAAAACAAATCATTAGGTAGTAATCGTCTGGCCAACCGTCCAGTATCCAAACTCAATGGGCCTTTATTCTGTTCTGCTCACCTTACATGCACTCGGGGTGGGGGGGGGGCGGTGATATGCCACAGGTTTGTAAATTTGAGCTTTTAAAAGGATTCCACCAACAGCTGCAGAGCCCTCCCAGATACCCTAACCGCAGTGCACTCTTCCTTGACTGTGGATTTCCAGGAGTCATTTATGTATGAGCTTGGCCACTGCCTTCCCAGAAGATGATCTTGTCAACTCTCTGGGAAGCTGAGGTCAGACTATCACTCAGAAACTCTGTATTTGTAAGCGTCTTCATCTAATAGTGGCAATGTTAGATGGAGTATGCTTACTTCTCAAGTTTTCAAGAAAAAGTATAAATAAATCGTCTAGGGATACACATATCTATTTGGGAAAATGACAAACTTCTAAAGAAAAACAACGAGTAACAATAGTACATGTCATGGTGGGTAGACACGGGAGGCCTCTCAGGGACTGGAAATGCTCTCTTCCTTAAGGACAGTGAACACTTATGCATTCACCAACGGTGACTTTCAAAGCAGCCCATCAATGGCTAGGCTTAGACATTTTTGCCAATCTGCACACATGCCATGTGCCACAGGCTAACTCTATGATACATTAGCAATGTTTTCAGTGATTACCATTCTTGGTAAGAGGAAAGGAACAGAGCTTTTACTTTTTAATTCATGTACTATTATATTACTTTAATTTTTACAAAGACTAAACATGCATTACTTTATAATTAAAATATTTTAATTATGAAGTTTTTAAGAACACAGTCATTAATCCAGGTGAGAGAGAATTACCTCTCTTTGTTTTAAAGCCTAATTAAATACTTCACCACAAAAAAACAATCCTTGGGAATCAGTTGAGACAAATATATGAGACAAGTTTTTTCCAAGTCTACTCCAAAATAAATAAGCAACATGTTGATCTCGATTCAAATGCCAAAATTGAATACATATAAGTGTGAAAACTAATGTCAACTATTGCATATATGCACATGTAATAATAATCTTTATTATTATTTATCCTTACCTAAGGACACACTTATTGATTTTAGAGGGAGGAGAAGGGAGAGAGAGAAGGAAAGAAGCATTGATGTGAAAGAGAAACACTAATCAGTTGCCTCTCATACATGCCCCAACCCAGGGACCGAACCCGCAACATGGGCACGTGCCCTGACTGGCGATCAAGCAAGCCTTTTGGTTTAGGGGACAATGCTCTAACCAACTGAGCCACACCGCCACACCTGTATATGCAATAATCATTGCAAAGTGGTCACTTAGCAATGAAAATAAAAATGTTTTAATGTATGGCTAAAGCAATTTACCCTGATTATTGAGATTACACAATGTGAAAGAATTTAACTATGTTCCTTACTTAAAAAATTTTAGTGAAATGCTCTTTATGTGCTACTCTTGTAAGCTAGATGGATACTTCACACCCAGACACAATAACACTGATTTAGTTTTTACACAAACATTAATGAAATATTTATGAGGTAATTAATTTCTTTCAATTTCAATATATTTTTAAATCCCTAAATGCATGTTAATTTGCATGACCTGACTCTGATGAGCATTTCTGCATTTTGCAGAATTCAGTAACATAAGCACATCTGTCTCCCCCAATGAAGTGCTATGCCTTATTTTCCACTGAGCACTGAATTAGTTTTCCTTTCCAGTCTCAAAAGACAGTGGTTCATAGATAAATTTAACATTCAATTCCAGAAGCAAAGACTATAGTTATTATTATCTGTCTCCTGTTACAATCTTTTATTTGTATTCTTATTGGCATTATCGCCTATGTCTTTCATTACAAATCATTCAAAATTCTTTTAGGGAACAGACTATTAGTTTAAAATAAATGTAAAAGAATGCCATCATTAGCAATTGTATTCATCTCTACTTATTTTACTAAATTTTTTAAAAAGTCTCTTACCACAATAAAAAAAGAAAAAAATCTCTTCTAAAACATGTCAGAAATGTATCAAAAATTTCTATTTTAAAATTTATGTAAGAGATATTCTGAAGACAAAAAGGTACACTCCTTTGATAAGTAAATCACTAAAAAAAAAATAAAAAACAAAAATAAGCCAAAAGGCACTGAAAACACTTTTCCGTGCCCACTAAGGATTCATCAGACAGGCAGGTGAAGCTGAAATGCTAACCTACGAAGTTCGTACTGGCACCTTTACCTGTTTGGGAAACGACACAAACAGTGACGGGAAAGGGGCAAACTATACAGTGTCACGCTTTCTGAAGCAGCACAAAAGAAGAGTATTTTCCCAAGTACAAGAAGGTACAAGGCAAGCAGGTATTCTAGTTAGAGAGCACTAGACAAAATAAAACCACAGTTCACCAATTTTGATAAAACACAAGACAGTTAAAGGGCAGAAGGTTTGGTCTGACAGTTAAAGAGCAGATCAAACCTCAGATCTACCCAAAATTAACCAAGGACTTTCAACAATCTGCTGGATTTCAGTTAACAAGTTTGCTAACTGCCAGGGGAGGAGGAGGGAGTCCACTCTGACAGTTCTTAGAACCGTGTGAGGACATCAAGGGTTATGCTGGGTTGGCCAAAAAGTCTGTTTACTTTTTTCCATAAAATAAAAGACACAGCTTTCATTTTCACCAATAACATGACTGATTTGGATATTTTCAGTATTTCACTATCTCCTGCTACTGGCTTCTGGTGGGTAGAGGCTAGGGGTCCTGCTGAACATCTTCCAGTGCATAGGACAGCCCCACCCACAGCAAATATTTGGCTAGAATGTCAATAGTACCAAAAAAGTCACAAACCATTTTGACATGTTCAGTCATAGCACTTTCTCCATACACTGCACAAATCTTTTTTGTGTGTTTGTTACATTTTTACCTTTCTGAAAATAAAGTATAATATGCTGAAAATGCTGCATATCTTCTTCTATCCTCAATATTAAAATGGCTACACAAAAATTAACCAATTTAATAACTTTCTTTTAAATGCATGTTGATATGACAGCTGTCACAATACAATCTAACAAAACTGTTTCAAATGAAGTTAAAAACCACTAAGCACTACTAGAGCCATTGTACAGAAAACCCCTAAACGAACTTTTTGGCCAAGCCAATATAATAAGACTAATCTCTTGGAGTTTAGTGAGAGAAGAAATTATCTGTATAAATAGTCATAGTTCTTTCTCTAAACTGTGATGCAATTCTTAAAATGTATTCAAAGTTAATACATAAAAGATGAGAGTATGTCCTGTATGATTCTATTTATCTGAAGTTCAAAAACAGGGAAACTGATGTACAGTTAGAAGGGTAACGGATGTCCCGGGAAGGGTGGAGCGGGGCAGTGACTGGGAGGGGCACCAAGGGGCTTCAAGGGTCTTGGCGAGGCTCTGTGTTGATTTGGGCAGTGGTTACACACGGTGTAGTCACTCAGTGACGCATCACCGAGCTGTGTACTTGTGATTTATATGCTCTTCTATACACAGATTATATTTCAATAATACTTACAAAAAGTTATACATAGAATAATTTAAACTGGGTACTTTATAAGTAATCCAATTCAATATATGCAGTTTACAGGAAGAAAATACAAATGGTCAATAAACATAAAGAAATCCTCAACCTCACTATTTTCAGAAAATGTAAATGAAAACAACAAAACACCATTTTTTCCCTCAGACTGGCAAAAAAGAGTCTCAAGTTTTTCTTTGATACCCTAAAAATCATGTGTTGATGACTTTGCCATCACAGCTGAATGCAGTAAAACTCTAAGAGGGCGCCCTGATTAGAACTCTTGGAAGTGTGAGCATGCCTACCGCCACAAAGTCCTGCCCAGTGTCTACCCTAGAGGAACACACAACTGCAAGTATAAAGAGGCTTCATTTCTGCATTGCCTGTAACAAAAAAATCAGAAACACAGATGTCTATTAACAGGGGAACGCTAAATAAACTGGTACATTCAACATAATGAAACACTACACAGCGCAGGAAAGAGTAAAGTCAAGCTATACTTTCTAACATGAACAGCTGTCCAAGACACACTGCTAGGCAAAAAGAGTATCATACCATTTTTGGAAGGGGAGAACCACATCCCCTCCCCCACCCAAAAAGCCCTATGCTATATGGTCTATACAGACAAATGTAAATACACGTAAATCGGTGCAGAAGGATTCACACCAACGTTACTATGCCCACCTCTAAGAAGATGGAAGGGCTGTGACTAAGGATAGTGGTCAAAGAGGAACAGACCTTTCTGTAATGTTTTAAAAAGAGAACATTTTCAGATCATTCTTATACAGTCAAAAGGAAAGTGAGGGAGAAAAGAAGGAGGGCGAAAAGAAGCTTAAGCAGAGCCACAATGTATCGGCTTGCCGATAATGTCAGTTATGCCTATTTCCTCCCATCATCCATGACCAGAGATAGAATGTTGAGGCAGAAATAACCCATGCCTTGTGGGCAAATTACTGTCTGCCATACTTTAAACTCAAAGTAAATTTTTACAAAGTAAAAGCATAAATTGAGATAGGAATGATAAAGTACCCTAGGAAAACTAAAGCACACCGGCACCTCCAAGCATTGTTGGCCTAAAAATGGTCCCTTAAAATCATCATTCAATTCACTTTGGTACATTTATCTCTGTTAACTTTAAGTTTAAGCTCATGTTTTGCTTTCCCTTCATGAGACACATAAGACAACCCCACAGGAATACATTGTATATAATCTCACAGGATCAATAATGTTCTAGCAAAAAAGATAAAAGTTATTTTGTTTATTTTTAGAGAGAAGGGAAGAGAGGGAGAGAAACATCGATGTGAGAAACATCAATCATTTTGCCTCTCACACGCACCCCGTTCAGGGACGAAAACTGCAGCCCAGGAATGTGCCCAGACCACCAGGAGTCAAACCAAGGGCCTTTTGCTTTGCAGGATGACACCCAATCAACTGAGCCACACCAGTGAGGGTAATAAAAGTTGTTTTAAAAGTTAGCTAAAACAGAATCTTCATTTCGAACTATACCCATGTCTACTTTAGTCAAAGCATGCTGATAAAAAGAAAGGGAAAACGTTAAAATATCTGCCTAAATTTACCCAAGTTACTTCAATCATTTCATTTAAACAGAAAATAACTAGCAATTAGAGTCATTCCACAGTCCTTAAAAACCCAGCACTAACCATCTTCTGGCAAGGGACTACACAGGGTGGTCTGAGGCTCTCCCTCCTAGGGCACAGCACCTAAGTGTAGAGGAGAATAAATTTGAAAAGAAGGGAGGGAAAGAGGGGGGCAACACAAGAGCGTGTATAAATACCAAATTCATGAAAAATCAGTATGCATAACAATCATTTTGTCTTTCTCAGAAGTCTAGAGCTAGAATTAAGATCACAGAAACAGGCTCACAGATACAGAGAACATTTTGACAGTTGCCAGATGAGAGGGGGGTTGGGAGGATGGATGAAAGGAGTGAAGGAATTAAGAAGTTCAAATTGGTAGTTACAGAACAGTCATGGGATGTAAAGTAAAGCATAAAGTAAAGCATAGTCAATAATATTGTATTAATTATGTATTATCAGGGCAATCACTTTGTAAGTTATGTAAATGTCTACACACTGGGTTGTACACCTGAAACTAATATAATATTGTACGTCAACTGTAACTGAAAAATTTAAAAATTATTTTTAAAAAAGATCACTGAGCTCTAAACATCTGTTGGTTAAACAGGTGATTCTCTCATTACACCAGTGAAGCAAGTGGGGGACAAAAAAGCTGAGGGACCTGGCATGTGCTCTCGGTGGCAGAGCCCGTGGGGACACAGCGAGGCTAGGCCCGCCCACCTCCAGTTACTGGCTCTGCGTTCTTTCCGTTACAAAGGGATCGGAGATGGCTAAGATGCCCAGCGAAAACAGGCAGAGGAATGAAGATGCCAACAAGGCCTGGCCATGGAGGAAGAACTGCACTCAGTCAAGCTGAAACAAAAGAGAAAGACACAGAGGCCAATCTCCTGACATTATTTACTCTTCACAGGGCACACTGTCCAGTCACTGGTTAAAGTCTCAGGATTTCTGTTGGGTTTTGTTTCTTCCAAATTGTTTCCAACAAATAAATTATTAACAGTAAGCATTTTTTTTAATGAAAAGTCACCATTTTTTTCTGCATAAATGGCAAGTACATTCACTATATTTCAACAATTTCCTGTTATTACATAAGGTTTCTCTATAAGACACAAAAGTTACCCACATACACCCACACTAAATGAAACATTATTATATGAAGCCATTTCAGAAAGACTGGTTAGTATAACTCTATTATCCCTCCTGCCTGTTATTCAAGACCACCTTCCTCATTCAGAGTACTTATTATAGTCCTTCAAGTGTTAAATATCTCATACAACCCAGCAATTCCACTCCTAGATACATATACCTAAGTTAAACAAAAAAGTACGTCCACACGAAATCATATGCAGGAAGTGTTCACAGCAGCACAATTCATACTGGTCAGAAAGTGGAAACAACCCAAGTATTCTTCACTTGAAACATGAGTTTAAAAAGTGGCGCAGCCGTCAGTGGAGATCCTTCAACCAAAAGGAATGAGTGCTTGACAGATGCTACAACACAGGCAGACTCTGGAAACATGAGATTAAGTGGAAGAATCCAGTCACAAAGGTCCACAGGTTGTATGATTTCACTTACATGAAATGTCCAAAATGGGCAAATCGATTGAGACAGAAAGTAGATCAGTGGTTTCCTAGGGCTGGAGGCAGGTGGAACGGGGGTGACTGCTAATGAGTATTGTTTGTTTTGAAGGTTAAAAAAAATGTTCTAAATATTAATGAAAGGACATCCAGTTTAAGAAAAAGTCTTAGAAGAGTTTATTTGAACCAAACTGACAATTGCTGGGAAGCAAATTCTCAACAGATTAAGGAAACGCTTAGGAGAATGGCAGTTTTACATCTTATTTTATACACTGTAACCAAAGGAGACCTAAGGGGGTTACATGGAATCCCCTGGTGGTAGATTAGGGAAGACAGCGAAGTGGGAAAACCTCTGGGACTGAGGAAAGGGTACAACAAAGAGACGCTTCTCTTACACTGGTGGGTCCAAGAGAGGTAACATCAGGGCACGCAGAGACGGAATGCGGACAACAACACAACCACCAGGGGTTCGGTGGTCTCTTGCTCTGACGGGACGTTGTGCTCTGAGGGTCTGCAAAAGAGGCGACTAGTCTGTCCTTCCAAAGGTATGTCTTAGATGCAAAAAGACCATAGACAGGCTCACTTAAAGACTGACCTTTGTCAGGGAAGCTACAGGCCCAGGACTTGACTACCCGCCAGGACCTGCCTTTAGGTAGGAATCCTGATGTTCAGACCACCCTGTGTGGTAACACGGGCCTCCCCGGAGCTAGTCGGGTTTAGCGTGTGGTCCCTTTGCTGTCCACATCAAGTCAGGTGGTGGTGGTGGCTGCACAGAATAAATTGCCCAGCGGAGAGACCACGAAGGCATGAACAGCTAGCCCACTCTACCCTGGTGGTTACGCATGCTGATGGAAAACAGAAATTAGACAGACAACTGCCACTTCAGAAATTAGAAAAGAACAAACACAGGCAAAGCCAGAGAACACCAGGGCCCAAGCCAGACAGAATGAACAGAGAAGAGACTAGACAGAAACACATCAAAATGTTACTCCCAATGAGGGCTGAGTAAACCAATAACGAGGAGCATAAAATGTAGATTATACAATATAAATGCACTGGCAGGGTGTTTTTCATATCTAAGAGTTAATATTGTGACAGCAATAATATTTCCCTAATAGAAATTAATGGTACTCCCTGGAAGGCATAAAATACCACTGTTTAAGGGGGCATCTAACAAGTAATTTGACTGGACAAGGAATAAATATCTTTCTTCCTATTTCATTTTACAGTTTGTCAAAACAACACAAATTGATGACATTATTTCTAAAGTCTATAGTTATGTCATTACTTTTTAAAGTTACAAATTAATGTAAACTGAATGAAACCACCACCATTTTGTCAAATAGTCAACTATCATTTATAATATTTTTTTCTTTTAATGGGTACAAGCAAAATGAGTATGTAAATCAGTTTCTTTTCTACAATCTAGTCTTTACACACAGCAAAGGGCACTTTACCCATAAATGATTCAGGGAATATATTCAAGGGTTAATAAACCCACTAAAATTGTATGCTACATATATCTAAAAATACATACAATTTATATGTATATATGTATGTATTTCTCTGCAGAAAGAGTCACCAACTTTTATCAGAGGGGTTTGCAACTCAAAGAAAGTTAAGACGCTGCTGCTTTAGAGAAACAACCACGCGCAGCCTAAACTCGTCTTCTGTTGTAAAGAAATTCTGAAAATGTCCTTAACGCTCAACAAATTATGTTGTGTAATTTTCACTTATGAAATAAATGAAGTATCACTTATGAAGTATCTGGGCAATGAGGAAGAAGCAAGAATAAATCACACAGTCACTATTCCAGAAAAAACCTTTTAAGTTAGGAAGTGAAAAAATGTACAGATTATTGTAAGCAAAGGTAGAAATATTATAGATTGACTTTATTTATATTTATTTGAACTAGGCTTTGTCTTAAAAATATTTGAGATGTCTTTATTATTTAATATTTCATATTATGAATTAAATGAAATAATTTTTATTCAAATTGCTTCAGATTGAATCCATTAATATTGCTGGTATTCTACAGCATGGAATTCTGGGTGAAGGCTACAAATATATAAAAGTTTTTTCGGACTTATTCTGAAAAACAATGACTGGGTTTTGGTTCATGTGTAAAAGTATATTTTGTACAAATAATAACACAGTTATTATCTGGAACATCTACTTTGCTATTAAAATATTACTTCTATGACCTTTTTCTTCCCTAAACTTGTAAAAGTCAAAATAAATAACAGGTGGAGGATGACTCTAGAACTCTCCCCATGTGTTTTAAAGGGTTTCAAGTAGCATGCTCTTACCATTAATAAATAAAAACACAGGTGGAGAAATATGAATGCCAATAAAAATATTTCATTTGGTAACAGAAGCTCATGAAGACTTAAGATAGCAACTGATATTAATAGGATTTCTTAAAATTTTCTATAGAACTTATAAATGTAATTACTCTATTAGATGGACAAAAGAGGTAGTTTTTTCAGAACAGTATCATGCATAAATTACAAAAGCTATCTCTAAAACCCATTTCAAAATCACACTGCCTACAAAATCGTCTGTAATGGAAAGTCGGTTGAAGGGGCTTCAGAGATAACTTAGTTCCACTGGCTTGCAAACCTTTCTGACGCTCAAATCCTGCATTCTAAGACCTCACCACGACACAGGTGCCTGCGGTCTGAAGGACAGGATGCAGGCTGCCCCGTGTTAGACCACACATGCCATCGTTGGATGTATTCTGACTGGCTAGTTTCTGTTTGTTTTTACGTATATTTATAGTAATCAAATCATGCAGCCTCCCAAATTTTTTACCAAGAAGTCTCATATATAAAACAAGAGGAGAGCAGCTCCATTCGCAGCTGTCCTCCGCCCCCAGACCTGACCTCTCACCCTGACCTGGACCTCTCCTCCCTCAGGGACACTGAAGAACAGCATTTGGAAGCGGTGGCCCAGGCAAGCCCTCCAAGCCCCAAACGATGCAGTGGAGGTCTAGATTCACCTTTCCTTACGGCTAAGAGAATTCCGTGTAGACTGCCTGGGAGTTTGTTGACTCTTCAGATATCTTCACATAAAGTTAATCACAAATCAACATAATTTCTGAGATAAAAGGAGCCTTTGGGCAGGCCAGAACTTCTCGCTATCAGTTTAGTCCATTCTGCCTCTCTTTTTCAGAGATTGCTAATGCACATGGGAGAGAGAAAAATACCATATAAAGTGCTTTACATAAAATATTCCTAATCTCACAACTCTGGAAGTAGGTGAGAGTATACCCATTTTACAGCTAAATAAGGTGAGCTCAGAAACATCCAAACATGCCCAGGCTGTAAAACTGGCAAGGTTGTGGCAAAGCTAAGATTCAAACCTGCACCCTTTTAGCTCCAAAGCTTGTACTCTTTCCAATGAAACCCATTACGTCTGGGTAGCACAGATGTCAGACTAAAAGAGAAAGTGGGAATCCATGAGCCAGGCAGAGGAATCAAAACAGTATCTAAGTGGGAAGTGCCCACTCACACGAGCACCCTAAGTTAGCAGCTCTGAACTGGGGTTATAAGGAGTGCGGATGCCAATACATTAAGAAAATAAAGAAATGAAATAACCTTAGGACCCACAAAGCAAAACCAGGTTTAAATTAATGAGGCATAACTACTGAATGTAAAGAAAGTTTCATGAACACATATTCAGGAAATTAAAAATGAGAAAAGTAATTGTTGCATTTAAGCAAAAGCATGAAGTTCAAAAAGAAAAGACAAAAACTACAAAGGCAGATGGCTGCCACAAAAGAGTAAATTACACTCTTCTTTAAAATAAAAAATTTACCAAAAAATGTCTTTCAGATGTTTAACAAAACACCACAAAAGTATTAGCTCATAGTGCAAAGTCTACCATTTAAATAAACGAAATTTCAGTTTTTCTCTAAAATATCGCTGACCTTGATTACCGGGAATGTTGATGAAAAAAGCATTCAGTGTATATATGCTAAAGTCAGAGGCATCAAAGTGAAGTGACTAGAGAATTCCATCTAACTGATAAACTTCAGAAGCAACATTCCAGAAGTTACAGGGGACGATGCTCCTCCCAGAAACTCAGAGGTGCCTGTAAAAAGGAACGTGAGCTGGTGCTGGAGGCTTCGGATTGAGCTCCGTGCTTGGAGCACCTCCGGAAACACCCGAACACCAAGGAGGGCTGCAACGGCGGGACAAACGCAGCACTTCTCCACTGAGTCCATTTTAACGTACTCTGGAAACAATACTTTTACCTTCAACACAAGCACGCATGGTAGATTACAAAATCCTCATGGAACCTATAATCCGCAGGGGAATCAGGTACTCAAATGTGTAAACAGTTATAATAAAGGCTATGAAAGAATATAATAAACACTGGGCTCTTCTAAAAAGGCCAGACAAGTCCTCCTTGACTAAGTAAAGTAGTGAAGCTAAAATAGAAAACTTTTGTATGGGTTTTGGCTTTTTGATTGTGCGTTCACTTAGGGATGGAGAGGGTGGAGGCAGGCGCTGGGGAAAGGGCAGCACGTGTGCCATCCCGGGTCTCTGAGGCAGGAAGGTGTTTGCCGGGTTCAGGAAATGAAGTAAGATTCAGATGAGAGTTTTCTTTATAATAACACACCTACGTATATAATGCAACTATGATGTCAGACGGTGCGAGGCTCATCGGGGTGATCACTTCATAAGTTATCTAAATGTCTAACCACTATGTTGTACACCTGAAATACCAACTATAACTGAAAAATAAATTTAAAATACATAAACTAGTAATAATAATCATATACAAACTGCAGAGTATTAAAATAGGACCATATGCTCTTTATGATCTCCGAGAGGGAGAATGCCAGGCTTTCAGTTAGCACAAATCCACTGAGTCCGCGTATCGCACAGTACAATACACCACTCTCCTCTGCATTCCCGCGTCCGACGCTGTGGCAGCCTGTGAGAAAGTAAAGGTGGGAATTTTACAGATGAAGGAATGAGTTTAAGCCCAAGGTCAATAAAGCCAGAACATGGGGGCTCTGGAGGTGGCTATGAACCTATCGGATGTCCTCCAGAGTCATTACACGCGTCCACTTATCCACCACCTACCTACACGCTGGCCAGCAGAAAGACCCCAAGTAACTCCGTTCACTCCTGGGAGGCCCGTGAGTGCCAAAGGTTAAAGATACAGTGGTGCTGTCACTGCACACAAAGCTTCCCTTAGCCAACAGATTAATTCAGAAAGAGTAGCCCCGATACATGATCTGTATCTCCACAGCAAGCAGCTAGTCAAAAATAATCCCATATAAAAACAACAAAGGTTGTCACACAGCTCTTTAGAAATAGCATGAAACAAGTTAAGTTTTACGCCTACTGACAGCTCATATACCACCCCTGGGTTCATTCCCTCTTACAAAGAGGGGCTTCAGAAGCACTAACAAGAGCAGCACAGCAGATCCCAAAACCTGGGTTCCCTGTTCAGACTCTACTACTAACCACACTTGTGTAATTCTGAGAAGGTATTCGTCTCAACACCCCTCCTCTGCCCTTTCCCCCACCCCTTCCTTCTTTACCCATGAAATGGGAAACCTGGGTCTAGATCGTGGTTGTCCACGGAACAGCACTCCCCTACAAGCATGTTAGAAATGTGTTGCTCTTTGTTTTCTGTCTTCTAGCATACTCATACCTCATATTGCATTTAATTTTCCTTTACATTACAGTTTGGGAATTATATTGACTTATTTTAATTATGTGGGTAAAAAAATCATTAACTGCCCTGGCTGGTGTGGCTCAGTGGATTGAGTGTTGGCCTGTGAACCAAAGGGTCACCACTTCGATTCCCAGTCAGGGCACATGCCTGGGTTGCAAGCCAGGTCGCCAGTAGAGGGAGCACAAGAGGCAACCGCACAATGAAGTTTCTCTCCCTTTTTCTCTCTCCCTTCCTCTCTCTCTAAAAATAAATAAATAAATATCTTTTAATAAAAATTCACTAACTGTGAATTTCATTCCAGGACACTAAAAAGAATATCACAAAATATTTATTATGAAAAAGGGCCTTTGGGTTAGATAGAATTAAGAATTAATTGACTAGAAAATCTCAAAGGTTCTTTCCGGTCCTATAATTTACTGATTCTATTAATATTCTGAGCACTAATAATGAATGATAAAGTCAGTGTACATTATGATTTGTGGGCAAGAACAAAAAATACTAAATCTGTCTCTGCACTTGATTAAATAATTAAATTTGTAAAAGAGCAATTCCATCCCATTATCTAGGATGTTATTTATTGCAATACTGTGTACTTTACTACTAAGAAAAAGAAAATAAAAGGTTAAAAAAATCACTTTAAGAAAAAGAGAAAATGGTGAAGAAGAAGAAGAAGAAATAATCATCATCATCATCATCATCATCATCATCATCAATTTAGGGATACAAGTTCAAAAGGAACCCCTGCTTTGGCCAGCTGGCTCAACTGGTTGGAATGTCATCCCGTACACCAAAAGGCTGTGGATTCAATCCCCCATCAGGGCTTGTACGGAAGGCAACCCACCAATGTTTCTCTTTAACATCAATGTTTCTCTTTCTCCCTTTCTCTCCAAAATCAATAAATAAGTCCTCGGGTGAGGATAAAAAGAAAAAAGAAAGGGAACCCTGAGTTTGGCAAAAATTCAGCCCATATATCCCAATTATCAATTTAAAAAGTATTTTATGAAATAGACATAATGTGAAATGAATCCTGAAATATCAAGATAAAGTTACATAGATTCGGTATATTTCCCTCCTCCCCAAAACAGAGAAATTGTGATACATTTCAAATGACATTTATCAAAAATTATTAAAACAGAAAAGTGATGCTTTAGGGACCAACCTTCCCACTACCGGAAGCTCGGACGTAGGAGGAAGGGAGGAGGAGACCCAGACAGCAAGAGGACATGATACTCATTTGCCACACCACTGTGAAACTTACTATAAACCACAATTTTTTAAAAAAAGATATTTTTTAAAAATTGATAGAATATCTACTATGGTCCATGCCATGCACACATGTGCAGGTGTACTTATATTTTTACATATGATCTCATTTGATTGCCATAACAACTCATCAAGGTAGATTTTATTGTCCACTTTTTCTTATGAAGAACAGGAGGTTAAAAGACACCAACGCGGAGATTTCCAGCAATCGGGACCTTGTGCAACAAAAGCCTTTCAAAAATAAGCCTAAAGCTCTAAGCCAGGAGAAAAAAGTTATCAAAGATTAGAAAAGTTGACTCCATAAAAGAATCAGTTAAGCTTTATCCATGACCTAATTTTATTTATGCAACTATTTTGTATTAAATACCTAGTACCTCTATATGCTAAGTACTTTCACATACATTATCTTATTTGATATTTCTCATATTTTATCTTAGTTGATATATTGTGGGAACCACCCTGCCTGGTTTCAGAAGTTGTAACCCGCCCCCATGGCTAAGGCTGAGTGAGCGACCTTCAGACCATAGCCACTAAGGAGACAAAGCTTATCTCCCTGGCAGGAGCGCTGCTTCTGCTCCTTTTGTTTCATCCATAACTGGTCCCCAATGCTTGATGGGTTAGCCAATGATGGGTAAGATTCCCCAAGGGGGGAATGACCTAAGACAGGCATGATCATGTAGAGGCCCCAAAGGAAGGACTTGGGGGTCTACAGCAAAAGGGGGTGATGGACCCTGGACCCTCGCACCTCAACTATCCCGACATAACCTGAGTCCTCATTCTGTCTGCAAGAAGTCTCCTAATCTCTTGGCTGCCTTGATGACTCTGCCTGACTTAAGCCTGAAACAATGACAGAGGGCGGTGCAGCCCTGTGCTGGAAAGGTTGGGTTCCCCAGGTGATCAGGCCTGAGAAAGAATTTGTAAAATCCTGTGAAACCTGCTTTGCTAAGAATCCTCTCAATCAAATGATAAGGGTCCAAGCAGGAAATGAGTTTGTTTCCCAAAGTTTTGTAGCCCTTTAGCTAACAGACCCTGGACTTAGAATAGGCCCTCATAGTTCTTTGCATGCTATCTGTTGTTTGATCCTTACTGCCTGACAATGATTAATGAACTTTACTTGTATTCCTGTGCAAATTGAAACCCAATAAAACCTGTCAAGGCAAGGGTCGGGTCGCTCTCCCCTTGAGAGAGTAGCTGTGCCGTCCCTTTTCCTTCACAGGACTCAGTAGTCTGTGTGAATCTGTCTCGTGTCATCCACAATGGTGGACCCCACGAGCCGGGGTTCATGTCAATATATTTGATAAGGTATTTATCTTTTGATAGCCTCCACTAATCCAACCATAAGGCAGGAAAGGAAAACAGCCCAGTGGTCACTATGGGTCAGGGAGGAAGTGTGACTGTGAAGAGTTATCGGCACAAGGGAGTCTGAGTGAGGAAACTCTTCTGTATCCTAGCTGTGGTGGGCATTACACAACTGTACACATTCTAACATTCACAGATGCACACCAACAGAAACAAGGGCAATTTAAAAACTTTCGCTGCATTTCCTTAACAGCATGCTACAGAAAATGGTAGACACAGAATATTTCTCCCAGACTTCATTTTCTTTCAATGCCACAGAGGATGCTCTTACTTCACACGATAAAATAACTTTGTAGAAACACTTCAGTCCTTAGATAGTTCACATTTTATGGAGATGCTAATGAAACAACTACAAACATATCTTTTTTAAATCATAAGTTTCTCTTGATGTGTCAAGATTTCAAAAAATCAAGTTGTTATAACAAATAATGACTTTACAAAAGTAAATGCCTTCCAAATTTCTTTACGAGTTCCACTCTATGAAACCCTGTATTTAAACTAAGTAATAAGAAGTTTCTACTGACAACCATTTCAAAATCAGAAAGGAGTAACAAAAAATTACTGAGTATCTTGCTCCACAATGTGCCAAACACAACTGGGTACTTTTGAAACTGTCTTATCTCACTGGACACTCTCTTGATCCCTGGGAGGGAGAGATTTTTCCACTTTTATGAAGGGAGAACACAGCACTCACCAGGTTAAACTCTGCAGCCCGTGGCTCCTGGGCTGATGAGACAGTGGAGGCAAGACGAACCAGAGCTTCAAAACAAGAGCAAACTGTAATGTGCCCTGTGAGGGGGCAGATTCACAGTATGTGGAAACTTATAAATGACATTAATAATCTGTGCAAAATACTGATTTCTCACCTCTAAAAACAGAAACTGTCAAGTATTTGCTATGTTATATAAAATTCTTCCAACCAGGAAGTCTGAGATGATGCTAACAAGCCAATTCCATGTACTGGATTTGACTAATAAAAAAAAAAATCAAGCTCTCCAGTGCTCCTTGTTACCAACAACTAAACATATCTAGCATTTTAAGCCCAGAACGTAAGTTGTTAGTGATGCCTACCAGAAGAGCAGCGACTCAAGGGAAAAGTGTCACAAACCCAAAGCTGCTGCTTCCCCCTTCAACTCGAAACTTCTTAAAGACTCCAAATTCCTGGAACTCAAGGTCTTCCACAGTCTGGCCCAAATTTCCCCAGCTACCCAGCTTCCTAACACCCCACTGCAGCCACGGCCAGACTCTTCCTGCTCACTAAACTCAGCGTGTCCCTCGTCGTGTCCAAGTGTCTGCTCAGATACCCTCTTCACTGCATTTAAGGAAATTCACTCCATCCAGGCTGCAGGACCAGCTCAGTTCTGTCCGGCTCCAGTCACCCTTCCCACAGAAGACTAGTTCAAAACAATTTCCTCCTCCCCTCAGGACTCCCATAAGGCTTATGTGTCCATTCATGATAGACACAGTTATTGAATCAAACGGATACTTGTTTCATGTTTTCATGTCCGTATTATTTCTATGGGACAGAGACCTGTGACATCTATTCTTGTTCACAGCATCTATTCACAGCACCTCACACCTGTTGGTAGCCAGAAAATACATACATTCCTCAACCTTAGGTTGCAAACTGATTTAGGATGGTACCTAAGTGTATTTATATAATATATGTGATGTGTATGTATCTACCTAATGCACGTTGGACCTAGACAGGAAACTAGTATCATAGTTTCCCTTTCAGAATGAAAACTTATAGAGCAGGTTATTGTTCCAGCAGCAAATTCTGTATTTCCTTTTGACACTACTCATTTAAATTGTAAAAAGTTCACTGGTTATGCCTCGGCCATGTACATCTCTACCCACTGGAACCACACCCTCCTCTCTCATGCAGGACTCTCAACGGCAACACTGCCCACTAAACAGAGTGTGAGCCCTGATGTCACTTGTATAGAAAAACTGATAAAATTAATTTTAATAGATTAACCCATACATCTAAAATACCATTTCAATATATAACCAATTTAAAGCACATTATTAATAAGCTTCTTTACATCCGTTTTTTTCATACTACACTTGTGAAATCCACAATGCTTCTCCATCTGTACCAGACACACGGCCAGGGCTCAGGGCCGTGTGGGCTCAGTGGACGCCATCTCGGGCAGTGCAGCTGAACTCGCCCCTGCACACAGGAGTACATCGTGCATACTGACAACTACAAGGGAAGATTAAATCTATAAAAAAAATCATGCTGCATTAAAATAGATCTGTTGAAAAGTAACAATAATAATTTCGGAGAAATTTGTTAGTTCAAAATCTGAGTCTTGTTCAACAGGAAGCACTTCAAGGTCCCAATTCCTTCAAACTCTATTTTACTCTATATGAAGAAACCCGGAAAAGTAGAGTAACTTGGTATATCAGTATAGGAGCTCCCAGGAAAATCTCCTTCATGGCTCCCAGGACACCTAGTGTGAACATCAGGCTCACCCACAATTTAGCCAAACCCTGATTATCTGGGCTTGAATGCCAGATGTGCCAGTTAACAACTGTGAAATTTCCAACGGGCTACTGCTTCAATTGTAAAGATAGGGGCAAGAGCAATATAGGCCAAGAGCTGTGAAAATCAGGTGAGTTAGGACATGCAATGTGCTTGAAGCAGCAGTCAGCTGGTGCACAGCACACAGTAAATACTGGTTATTATCATCATTACTGAAAGTAAACTGATACAGCTAGATTAAGATTCACCACATGAATTTAGATGCAAATGCTTCATCTGAAAGATAACAACGTGACCAGCTTTGTACAACGTTTTAAGAGTAATGCTGGTTTCTTGTGCAGAAGCAGGTGGCTCTCTTCAGGCCAGGAAGAGGCCATAGGGCACTTGCCAAGCCCTGATGTGGTAAGACCTGCAGGCAGAGCGACGCCTGCCTCCCTCACCTGGTGACACAGCCGGCTCTTTCCCCGCGGCATCCTGCCTGTGTGGTAGGAGCTGTGAGGCTGCTTCCTCCGTGGAGCGGAAACCCATTCTTTTCTTCCTCAGTGGGTCTTAGGCAGTCAAAGAAGAAACACTACATTTGCTTTTATTTTACTCACACTTGTGAGTTATATTCTCTGTATAAAATCCACTCATTTGGAAGGAGAAAGTAATCTAGCTTAAAAGATGTACTTCTGGAACACAAAATTTGTTTTTACTCAGACTAAGATACTTGCCAAGGTCACAGAATGGCTTGGTGGCAGAGCTGGACCTAGAACTACAAAGTCAAGTGTTCCCACCTCCAAACTACAGTGGGCCATTTGATGACTTCTCAATATCAATGCGAGGGAAGACTGCTCGTGTGGCAAACAGTAAGTACAGATTGAGACAAAATGAGTTTGATGGTTTATTATATAAAATACATATTTAGGATCAATGATTTTAAACACTGCAATAGAATCTAAAGAATCTCCTTAGGGTCAATGGGATGCTGCCTTTGATGAGCATTATTTAGTTCTTTATGGAAATACAGTAATGGCATTAGAAAAAGACACTGAGGACAGAATTCAGGATGTTGAGAATGTAATACAAGTGATGCAGCGACTAGTTAGATAATGCTGAACTCAAAGACCCTTTCTAGCTCTAAGAGTTCTCTTCCTAGATACTTAGAACTTAAGTCCATGAGGCCTAGGCGGGTGGGACCCAGTTAAACATGGGGCACAAAATACACACTCGCTGAGAGCTAAAGATTGTTTCCAGAGGGGAAAAAAAAGAAAGATAATATCTAAAGCCAGATTCTGAAAAATCAGGAGCCGGGGAGACAGCCTAAGACAGCCGTGCCATTTTGAATACAACCCATGAAAAGGAAACAGAAAGCAAGTGTGACTCTACGGACAATGATGCTCTCGGGCACCTGCCGTGCTGGCGGGCCACGCGGCTGCAGAGTCGGCATGGGCTCAGCCCCTGAGACTGAGCATTTATGAACGTAAAGACAACGTTACCTTTCTTCCCAAGTTATAAGTGGATAATACTACTGCTTCAGCAACAAGCAATGAAAACTGCATATACACGACCAGATTTTAGCGTTGGAATTTTTACTTACAGCCAAAGTAACTGGATACAAGTTTGCTCATATTCATAATGACCGCTGTGCTTCGCCGCATCCGAGTCTACCTGGACGAGAGGGATTCGATTTGCTGTAACAACCGCGACCACACAACCGAACACTTCCGAGGAGAGCATTAGGAATAAAAGGGTTTTTCCTGGGCTGATGCCGAAGACCTTTAAAGCTCTGGCGGTTTTGTTTGCGGCGGTTTCACTGAGGTATAATCTACACACCACAAACTTCATGCACTCGGAGTTTACATTTCAGCAGTTTTAGTGCATTCGCAGAGCAGCGCGACGGGCACCGCAACCAGCGTTAGCGCGTCTTCATCGCTCCCTCCTCTGGCTGGAGAGCGCTTGTGGTCCCCTGCGTTTAACAGCTCTTTTTTCAGTAAGCCACATATTCCTACTCACCTGACTCAGGTCCTAGCCCAGGGCACTTTCACGGAGAGGCCTCCTCCCACCGCCCAACTGAGAACTGGAACACCAACCCCGGGCAGCACACACACCAAGCATCAAACTACCGCCTGCCTCCCCACCCTCAACCCCCACTCTGTTTTTTCCAGATACAGATCACACTTGGCATTCCAGATGTCTTACTTGTTTACTGTCTGTAAATTCCAAGAAGGCAATTTTGTCTGTTTTATTTACTGCCGTACCCCCAGGGCCTAGAACATGACAGGTTGTAAAAGTCTAATGTTTGTAAGAAGGGAAAAAGGGAGGGAGAGTTGAGAAAAGGAAGTGGCTTCACTACTTCAAATTTCACTAGTTGGTAAGATCTTTGTTCTAATGCATTAAATTATGGGTTTTCTATAACATGTTTCTCCTTTAGAATGAAAACCTAACCAGAGACAACCAAAATAAATGAATTTAACCAAATTTCACACCACTGCAGACACCAAGATCTCTGCCTTATTTTAAAGATTTGCTCCCAGCGTTTTATTCCTATGGTCTTTGCTGAGTGCCTGAACCTGTGTACCAAAGAGAATACAAAAGAAATACCAGACACAGACACTGCAGACATGCACAGATTAAATGCATGTTGCCTTTTTTTATGTGACTAGCAAATACCTAACAAGTACCTACAATTTTGAGAGAAAAAATAAGAATCGAAGTGAACTGGAATAGTTAGAAACTACCTCCCAGAAGTAAGCATTGAATAGCATTATTAAAGTAGGTAAAACAGGCAACAAATTTCAGAACCCAACTTAACACTATAGTTTATTTCCTACACGTGCGACAGCAGAGGGGCGGGAGGAAGACTCAAGCTGGTGGACAACTCACTCCCACACAGTTCTTCAGGAATCCAGGTTGCCTCATTACGGCTCTGCATCCCCCACGCTCCACACTGCGGTATCCATCCAGCCATCACAAGAGAAAACACAGACAACCACAACCTGCCATTTCCACTCACATTCCACCGGCTAGAACTCAGCCACATGGGAAACAAAAGCTACCTCCAGGCTCAGGAAGAAGAGCACAAATTTTGGTGGACAGGTAGTAGTCTCTGCCACAAGGGGATGTGAAATGAACAGCAGGAAGGACGGGTAGGATGGGACCAGGAGTGAGGGAACCACATGAATGACAACAAGCAAGTCAACACTGAGCAGAAGCGTACTGACTACATTCCAAAGAGCAGTGAGAGGAAATGGAGCTGGCTGGGTCATCGGCTCCCCGGTGCAAACAGAAGACCGATCCCAACATATGTCAAAGTTTCCACCAGTCCATAATGAAGTGAGAAGAATAAGCGCAAGTTAGTAACTTGTTAAGAATGCTAAATTAATTGTATTATACTTACAATTCAATTTTCTGTAACTTACACACAATGTGATATCATAAAGTTACAATTTCATATTTAATTTCTACAATAAAAATGTTCTTAGACGTGGTGGGTAAGGGTATCTACAGTCTAAGATAATGCCCTTTCCTTAAAATAACAGATTCAGTCTTTGTCCAGTAAGTAGTGGAGATTTACTTCCACTTTCCAGTGTTTTCGTATATTTTTAATGCTTTAATATTTTCTAACAAACTTGTATTGCTTTGGAAACCAGAGCAGACTTATTGTCCTAAACATATAAGGGCTGTATCTAAACAAATAAGGGTTAAAATATAAAAAACAGGAGTTACATGAAAGTAGGCAGAAAGTTTAACATATGTAAACTATGCTCAGAACACATGCCCCAAAGATTGAAGAAAAAAAAAAAGCTGACTCTTTTGTACCCAAGTTCAAACTCTTAGATAAAATATATAACATTCATGAGAAGTATTAAACTCAAAAGAGGAATTTAAGAAAAAAATAGCAAACTAAAAACCAATCTGCTACTGCATCTACCCCAGATGTTCTTTTCTGAATAACTACTTTTAATCTAAAAATGGTATAATATTTTATTCTAATTATTTAATACAGATTGAGGGAATGTTAATTACCATTGAAAATAGCAATAAAGTAAAATGCTGTTTTTACAAGAAACATTCCAATGTCATCATTCAACTCTGAAATAAAAATAAGAATTTTATTTGGAATAAAGAAGTGCTAAATTCAAACACTAAAGAAGTGCACAGTCAGAAACTACCATGACCAATGGAAATATGTGCTTATTAAAGACAGAAAACAAATTCCTAGTCTGTACCCAAACCAAAGCTTTATAAAAATCACTTTTTTTACCTTGTCCCCGATATACTTCTAACAGCAAGGGTTGAAAAAGACGATAATGCACAGCATGCCTCCTTAAAAATGGAGGGAGAGAAAAAACCGCTGTCAGAGGCATTCAAAGGGTGCATATCCCATTCGCTGGAACCCTGGTGGAAGCTCACTAAGTTCCAAACGTCCTGGTGAAGGTCAGCCACGCGTCCTTCTGGGAGCGTAGGCTCATTCAGCTCGGGGATGACCAAACCAAGTGAAGGCGGCCACGCAAGGGAAACCACCGAGGGTGAGTCCTAACGTTAATGGTTTCCAACAGTAGCATGCATCTCTGATAATAGTGCTCCCCATGGAAAATACTCAAGTATTCCCTGGTGAAAGATCAGCCTAAGTTAAGCAGAATCATCATCAAAAACCGCTTCTTCCACATAGCAGTCTGATAATGTTTAGATAATATAATTAGTCAGCTTCTAAAGAACTTTCTACTTAACTGAGTTAGTTTTTTTTTAAATTTTAACACACAACATGCTATTGCCATGGTAAAAGATCTGTAAAGTCATTTCTACAAAAAGAAAGAATTTCAGTTCACTGAAATCCAATTTGCCACGCATTTGAAAAATGAAACAGTAGTTGATGAATAATTCAATTTAATTATTTAAAAATGAGCCACTTCTTTTAAAATGTCTAGCAAATATGTAACTAAATGTTACAGCCTTAGGCAAACGTGCACCATATTAAACACTCTGATCCCACCAGCTTTAATCGTATTAAAATGGGTGACTAAGATTTATTAAATGTATGGACGGGCTTCAGCTTTCTCCTAAGTTCTGGACAAAGAATCAAGATCTGCTCTTCTAGTGCTATTATCTTAAAATTAGCGTAAAATAATATTGGCTAATGGGAAAGCTATGAGTTACATGATACTGAGAAAATACTAAATCTTAAAATAAGAGTCTCAAATCTAGGGTCACAGAGTACAATGGGAAGTGCCATAAAGTAAACAACTTGAAAAAGAAAAAACAGAAACAAAAACAAAACAAAACAGAAGTCATTATTTCCAAACGAGGCCTGTAGGCTTTAAAAAGACTGACTTGGGAGGCTCCGACATTCACTCCACAGACAGCGCTGTCAATGCTTGTAATAGTGTTACAATCCTTTTTGGAAAAATCCCCACAGAACCTTCAGCAAGCACATTCTATTAATTACCCTCAACGAGTGGTGACATCGCTTCAGACTTGGAAAGTGAGTTTCGATTTTTGAAGCAATCACAAAGTCACACGGGCACTGCTCTGTGAGAATATGATGGATCACTAAGCAGAGTAATAAACTTGGTCAAAATGAGAGGCAAACATACGTGATGACAGTTTTCTCGTCAACACTGGAAGGTAACACCACCCAAAGAGACTGCTGTCCGCGCACTTCTCAGCTGGACGTCAATGTAAATCAACTTCACAATGAATTATCACTCAATCCAACTCTCATTTTACCAATGAGAAAGCTAAGTTTCTAAGAGGTGAAGGAAATTGTCCCAAATTACCTAACTATTTTATTTAGAGTCAAGCTAAGGACTAAAAGTCAGGTCTCCCGAATTGTCAAATTAATCACATTTGTAAAGTAGACCCTTCAGTAATACTTTCTTTCCCAGTAATGGCATTAATACATAGTATACTCCAAAGAATATATGAATGAGCTGCCATGGTACATTAAGACCACGTGATTCTAAAATGTAAGAAACATCATCCCCAGTGACAGGACCAAACAGGCACTGTATTAAGTTCTCTCTAAGCAGCCATGCTTTCCACGCTACTATGGAAAAACAAACTAGAGGATTTTTTAAATATCCAAGTAATTTCTATTTGCTTCCATTTAATGACAGGAATGCTTACAAAATATTATATTTATTATACACATTTTAGGATTAAGTTGTAGCCAGTGCTAATTATAACATGCCTGGGAAAAAGTTTAACCTACACTGATTAAAATTCTATTTATAAAGGAAAAATCTAAACCACAGAAACAGTGCTTAGTTTAGAACAAGAACATGCACATAACTGCCAAATGTAATCCCTGTTTAGATGTCTCTCTTACTGAAACACTGTAATTACAAAAAACCAAAATGAATTTTTAAGTGCTTCAAAATGAAACAGTCCTTGCATGATTTTCAAGGCTTATAATTACTTTCCTGAAAAGGTAAACACTCCAAGTTCCAACTTAATGTAACACTAACTCTAGAAGTTAACATAGCCTGAACATTCGATTTTACTCTAAAATAGAGGTCACCTATGAATTTCAGAACCATTTGAAATTAACAATCAAATGTTAACTAAAGGAAACACATTTGGAAGCAAAGCCCAATGCTAACTTCCCACAGCCATTTATGGACAATGCGAACCCCAAGCTCATTGAAGGGGTTTTTAAGACTCCTCACACACATTAAGCAACTGCTTCCATATGGCTCTCATTACAACTCGCACTTACTTTGTTTGTCTGTTTCCTTGTTTTTGGCCTGTCACTCCCCCTAGCAGTTTGGTTCTATAGCTCCACAGCTGTGAGGACCATGCAAATATCCTTCCCTGCCGCAGCCTCAACATAAGACCCAGCACGCTTGGCAAGAACGTGATTACTACTTGTTGAATGGCTTAGTATTAAAAAAGAGAAAAGTCAAATAAACTGCTATACCGTTTTATATTTTTTCAGGAATTCAAAAGCAGGTATAATAAAAAATGTTTAGGTTATGAAAACACCTTTCAATTATTGATCCTTTTACTACTTTTAAATTGATATGGGGTCCATTCTATGTGAGAGTAACAGTACAACAAATATAAAAGTAGTATAATAAAAATAATGCTTCAGAGAGCATTTTCTAGCTTCCAGTGTGTTTCAAACGTTTACCTCAACCGAAATACCAAAGGCAGGCATCATTACGATTTTACAGATACAATCATTAAGGTTCACAGAGGTCAATGAATTGCCTAAAATGGTTTCTTAGTCGCATAGATGAGGCTTGAACCCAGTTCTGAATCCCAATCCAGTCAGTCCTTGTTTCTCTTACTTTTTCTATTTTGTGTTTTCTTTAGGTGCATAAAAGTTTTCAGGCTTTTTAAAACTAAAGGAAAGAATAAAGTGTACAAATCCGAAGTGTGTAGCTTGATGAATTTTACAAAGTTAGTACAGCCAGGTCAACGCAGAACATGGCTTGCAACCCAGAGGCCTCCTTCACTCCTGCTGCCCCCCAATCACTAACGACCCCAAACGGTGACACTAATCTGACTCTTAGACCGCAGTTAGTCTTACCTGGTTTTTAACTTCATTTGAATGGAATCAACAAGTATTTACACTTCTGCATCTGGTTTCTTTAATTCAAAATTGTGTTTGTGAGATTCATCCATATTATAAAGTGTGGCAATGGCTCATTCTTTTTCATTGCTGATAGTATTTCATTACAGAAATGTACCAAAGTTTACTTATTCTACTGTTAGACATTTGAGTGTCCCAGGTTTTAGCTGTTACGAATAATACTGTCATGAACATTCTTACTCTGCAGATGAAGCAGCTAAGGCCCAGAAAGGGGAAATGGCTTCGTCAAAGAGACACAGCAGCTGGGCAACCCGGCTAGACCCCGCAAGGCCTAGTTCTCCCTTCACTACGGGAGACGGCTGTCAAAAGTCCGTCCGACCCTTGAAGACTTCCGTTTGGGGCTTGCACAGTGCGACAGCAAGTCTTCAGGCTCAGCTAATATGCCAAATGTTACTGTACTTTCTGATAACCAGTTACTTTGCTGCTAACTTTTAAAATACATGTAATCTTCCCTAACTTATGTCATTCCATGAGACTACAATGTTTGGGGTAGAGGTCACTGATTTGCATACATATCACTATTCCACAAAGGTTTTATCTGATTACAGTCAAGTAAAAATGTACTTCCTGGATTAGAAATGTCCCACGTTGGGACGTCTATCAAAATATGAACAGAGACAACAGTCCCAAATTATGAGCAGGTAGCATTCCAAAACTCTGCATTTACATCACTGTTTGGAATTCAGAGGCATTTTCTCATGGAAATTATATGATACATAGTGTTTAGGTTTTTCAGATAAGCCTACAAAAGTCAACTTCACTCAAACGTATCTGAACATAGTACCACCACCAACAACATGGCCTTTAACCACTACGAATAAAAACCTAGTTTGGAGTAATGACTTATAAAACTGTATCCGAATACCCCAGTCTCTTCTTGTATTAACTCTCACAAACTGTGGGAGACACACTCCTATCCCCCTGTGTTTTTCCCCACATACCCTGTGACCAGCCTATGCCTGTATTTCCATCCCTCACCAATACTCTTCACTCTATGTTCCCAGATTCTGGGCCACAGAACTCAGACCACAACTTATCCCATAATTCCCGTCCCTTAAATAATCCTTTGAGATTTTCACTGCTAGAAAATCTTTGGGAGGACAAAGGTAGAGAAATAAGAAAAACAAACAGAAATAGGAAGGGAAAAAATTAAAAAATCTCAAGAAATCCTAAAAAGCAGTTATTCTGTTTTCATCAAAAGGCACAAGAAGTCACATGGAATTTTTCTAAGCCTCTACTTTCACTGAAATATTCCTCTACACTTTTTAAAATGCTACACTGAGCACTTTTAAGTATCTCCCCTTCCATCAGGAAAGTTAGCTGTTTCATTCGGTTTCACCTTCTCTCTCATTTCTCATCTGGACCCTAAATGGAGAGATAAATGGGCCTGTTGGTAACACCAAGTCCTTAGGCGCACACTGAACTGAAACAAGGGGAAGATGGGGCCCAAGGAGTAATCAAGCCACTGAGGTCACGGATCACATATGCAACTTACTATATGCAAGGTAGGGACTATACAAAAATGCTTCGGAACAAAGAAATGGGTTCACAAACTAAGACCAGACAAGTTTCCAGAAATTAAAAAAAATAATAACTACCTTATATCATATTATAAAATTCCTTTGTGCTTATAGCTTACCCTATCTTTCTAATAAACAGACCGAAGATGTAGCCTTTATAGCCCCTGTACAACTAACACTGACCCGAGTACAAGTAAGGAGAACCCAGGGTTATCAAAAAACCAGCTCCTGATCTGATGAACTTAACTCACCAACAAACGGAGAAATCAATGTCTACCTAGTCCAGGGGATGAAAACCAAAAGGAAAAGAGCTACACTGGCCTTCACATCCAATGAAGATGGCGAATGACTCTGAAAGCCAAAAGAAACCTAAGTCATAAATGCCCTCAAAAGAAGTCTCTAACACAGGAATGAGCAGCAGATTCTCTCAACTTTAAAGAATGGATGTTTTCCAGAAAGTAAACTAGGAAGGTAAGACTATCATTCTGTCAAATAAGTCTTAAAATAATAAGTACCTTCTGGGCCAAAAATCTAATGCAGACTAAAAAAATTAGGTACAAATTATTGTACCTAATAATAGTAGGCACAATAATGTGGTACTACCACACCTGTGATTGAAGCTCACAAGAAACCACACACTTAATGCTGCAATGTAAAGGTAACATATCCAAAAGTAATTATTATAGCGTGATACAGACAACTAAGTGTCCTATCAGAGAGCTGCCAACAATTAACAATGACCTTAACCTCTCCCCTACTGTCTGATACAAGCTGGTCCTGGTTCCACCCCTTAGTATAGGTCTTGGGGCAAATTATTTAACCACTCTGGGTCTCAACTGCTGGAGTAGTAAAACAGAATTAAAGACGGTAGCTACTTCATGATTTTGTAAAGATTAAATAACAAAGGTACACTGTTTTGAGCAGCAGCAGAACAAAATAAAATGTTCAATGAAGGTTAGCTACTGATGTTTTCTCCAAACTGATGAATACAAGTTACGTGAAGTAACATCCATGACTTAACACTATCTTGGAAACCTTCACAACCCTCAGACTGATGACTGATGGCTCTTACGAATCTAGAACCTTGAAGCTGAAAGAAATTTTAGAAGTCCTCTGGAACAATTACACTTAATCAACAATAAGACTCATGAGAGATTATTTCCAGGGACAGAGGTTCTAGGGACACCTCAACAACACATACAGGAACAGTCCTAATTACTAGAATGTTCCTTTTGAAGATTTCATTGTACTGATTACTGCCTCTCATAAACTTATATGAAGGCTGAATTCACTAGAGGGCATCACAATATTAGGAAAAGTTATCTATCAAACTGAATCACAAAAAGGAAAGAATCATTTAACATTTATCCTGGTTAATAGAGAAATATCGCATCCAGTTGTATAAAGCATGCATGTTCATTTAAAAATTATTCTGTTTAAATATACATTAAAATGTTCAAAAAATTAAAAATAGATTAGGTTATAAAATCATAAATACGTACACGTTCTTGTATATATGGTGACTGAGATCATCATAAAGACTTTTCCAACCCCACAATAAGGCCTCCCAATAATTTTAAGCAACTTTAGCAATTATGTATTTATTAAAGCAAAGCATACAAAACCAGATTACATTTACTATTGCTCCTCGTGGAATACTGCAAGTCACCAGTGGCAAAAAGAAAATTACCAACTTGTGTAAGAAAGTCCAAACCTGAATCTGTGTATAGCCAAGTATTTAAATTACCCACTTAAAACCGAATTACCTTAAAAGGTACCATCACTTTTAAAAGAAAGTGGTGGTACAACTGTGGAGGCTCCTCAGGCTCCAAGAGGGTCCAGAAGAACCGCCCTCAAATGCTCTCTGACTCCCGCTTGTAATTCCCACCAACACGCACAGGAAACAACGTGGAACACCAGGCACGGTTCACAGCCCACCCTTTCATCGCATCACACTCTGACTCTCCGTGAGACCGCACAACTCTCTAGCTGTAGGTGACAGAGGTGTGCAGATCCTACGCTGCCGTCAGGCAGAGGTTTCAGCTGACTTCTCTGACTGCTCCGGGGCCTCCCCCTCCCACAAACCACTTCTGTCTCCACTTGCAATCCATTTCAACATTCCTTAACTTCTTATAAATTTGTGGGGTTTGTTTTTGTTTTTACTTTTCCTCTGAACCAGTTATACCATTTATCTGATGCCCTCATTATGAATTAAGTAAAATCCTAAAAGCATCCCTGGCTGGTGTGGCTCAGTGGATTGGGAACCGGCCTGTGAACCAAAGGGTCGCCTGTTTGATTCCTGGTCAGGGCATGTGCCTGGGTTGCAGGTCAGGTCCCCATTGTCGGGGGTGTGAGAGGCAACCACACACTGATGTTTCTCTCCCTCTCTTTCTCCCTCCCTTCCCCTCTCTCTAAAAATAAATAAAATCTTTTTAAAAAATCCTGAGAACATGTTTATCTTTATGCCATTATATCATCTCTTGGCACATTAGTCAACTTTCTTACTATTGTTAAGACATCATTCAGTACTTAACATTATCAACACAAAAAGATACTACAAACAGTGAATATGAACTGAATTGGAAAGGTCCATCTCTCCACGTAAATTAATAAACAGACACCTGGCTTCTTTAAAACCCATCCCTTCTGAATTTCCTGGGCATGAGTGAAGTCACAGGCTCTGGATGAAGCACGGGAATCAGGTTTCAGAACCTGTGGAGCCGAATGCAGAGACCACAGGTAATGGTGAAGCCAAGGAACAGCAACCGCAAGCTGCTGCCCACTCACCTCCACCGTCCACTTAATCATCATCCCCTTGAAAGAGTTAAAACAACCGAGGACAGTGGTCAACCCAAAAGCAGAATTCATGGGAGAAGACACACGAATAAGCATCGCCGTCGGCTGAAGGTTTCTGAAGTTTGCCAACACTCTGAACGTGTCCACGTTCATCTATCCATCCATAAAAATAGGCACATTTTCATGTCACTTCAGAAGAAGTCAACACAAAAGTCTCTGTTTGGATTCGTAAGTTATCAAGAATAATTTATGATATGGTCTGTGAGGTTGGTTCCTCTTTGCCATGTCTTCTCACAAGACTTTCAGGATCATGAGGTTCCTGGCCAAGAAACTACACCAGAATCAGCCCGCAGCCCGATGGATTCGGGTGAAACATGGTGATACAACCAGGTACAACTCCAAGAGGAGACACTGGAGAAGCTCCCAACCGCGCCTACGAGGAGGGCACATACAAGACGGCTCACACCTGCACGCTCTATCCGTGCTGTCTGCCTCTGGCAATCGCTGAAAAGGTCACTACCGTCTGGCCAGTGTGGCGTTTTCATTGGGAAATTACTGGAAAAAATGATTTTCCTCTGTTGTTTTTTTTCTGCAGTAGTAGGCTGGTGCATTAATAAATGTGAGGGCACTTTAAAAAAACTTATGTAAAGGGATGACAAACGTATTGATAACAAAGTCGCAGAAGATGTTCCAGATGCAAGTGACCCAATTCAGGACAACTGGGTGGCTTCTAAGTCCACCAGATTCTTCCCCATATACCTGCTCTTTTATCACTAAGACACTAAGTAGAATGAAAAGAATCCTAAAATATATGTGTATACACACACCCCACATATATTAGAGAGAGAGAGAGAGAGAGAGCGAGCCAGGCAAACTATTTTCCAAGAGAAAACACCACTGTTCACTGGCTGGCGAGGCCATGGACATACCGTACACAAATAACAACTGGTAGCTGTTATATTCAGAGATAAGAAATTGTTTCACAATTTTTTTAATTCCAGAGAGAATGCTGAGAAAGGCATAATTATAATTTGTTTAATGCAAAAGTAGTTTCAGGCAACACAGCGATCCAGAGCTACTCTCTTCTCCTCATCTCGTGACATAAAACTCTCATTTAATGCATTAGCTAAATATGACACAAAAGATTCCATTATAAGATGGGAGTGGGGACAAGGCTGGCAAGAGTTAAAGAAGCAAAATTATTCTAATGGGGCTCTTGGGTTTTTCCCCAAAAAATACATAGGAAAACTTAAAACATCAGAAATGAGTATGAAAGAACACAGTAGCCTGCCTCGCTGCAAAATATATTTCTAAGACCTGGCCAATCAAAAATATTTTGCATAAAACTTATCTATCATCATCATACCTATAAAGACAAGTAATGAAACAGTTTGCCAAATGCAAGAACAATGTGCATTCTGACTCTAGGGGCACTTCCATTTTTACGAAAAAATGAAACAGGCTTCCATTTTCCGGAGCAACTTGCGACGCAGCCATTGGTCCATTGTCTTTCCTCCTGTGTAGTCCTCAGAAAAAGAAAATGATACTTACAAACATTTCTTTCGAATCAAGAAAGAAATGAACACATGAAAATTTATTACACAATCTGAGCGAACTTTGTTCTTCCACAAGCCAATAATAAAAAGCGAACCCTTGGGGGTAGACGGAATCACCGACTGCAACCGCTCAGCGTCTGAAGGCCCCATCTCCCTCCTTCCCAACTTCTCCATGAAGGCGCTGCATACGTTCCTGAGCACGTGAACACTAAGTGCAAAAATCACTACCATCTAAACATTCCTTCTGTTCTCAAATCTGAGACTAGTTCCTATAAATTGGCAAAAATGTCATAGCTTGAAAAGTCCTTTGGTCAGCTCAGGTGACACATTAGAAAGGTAACTCTCGATCTCGTCACAGCACCACCTTCCAATGCAGGCCCAACAACCCCCACCATTCCTTTTCACTCACGGGCTCCCGGCCTAGAACGGCCCCCTCCCCAGCCACAACAGTTATCGCGATCCTACCACTTCCTCAAGACCTACCTCTAAATATACCTGCTCCATGAAGCTGTTCTTCTTTTGAACTTCAGACATTCTGATTTCTGTACAGCTCACTAGGTTAGCATGTGCTATTTTTATGCTAACGTCCTTTTAATCTATTCTGACTTTCCAATTACAGCTTACAATGAACTGGAAGATATACCTTCTATCTCCAACGCAGTTGACTGGAGATACACATTGAATCATTCACCCGAGAAGCACAATAGATATTTGTTTTCTTCTGTACAAAGCCTGGAACAGTATTATTAGCTTGGACCTGATGGACTATGGTGAGCCTTGAATGGCTGCCTAAAAAGTATGGGTGTTATCCTGCAGGGATGGAGAACTGAGAGTCCTCAAGTTCAAAAATGATGTGAGGAAAAACAAAATGTGTTTCAGAAAACGCAGTCCTTGGGCCCCAGCTGCCAGTGGGAAGTGGGGGAACATGCAGAAGCAAGGCAGTGGGCACAGAACACAGGGCTAAGTGAGGGCTTTAAAGTCAGGAAGCACTGGGTTCTCCAACCCTTCTAGCTCTGTGACTCTGAGGAAGTTATGCGTCTTCTTAAAAACTTCATTGTCTTTATCTTAAGGATGATAAAAATAGAACCTACCTTCCTAGCTGTGCTGAGTACTATATTAAAAAAAAAAAATCCTCAATTCCTGACAAAGGGTAAGCACGGTGCATTCTGACACCAATTCTCTGACGCCAACTGGGTGTCCTACAATTCAGTTCTGACAGTCGCTACCTGGATTAGCATCAGATCCCACCAATTAAAGCACAAGGTACCAAACAAGACTGCCCTTGCTTCAGACGTCCACAAGCTATCAGAATTTCTATCCACCTTGGCTATAAATTCAGCGTTCCAGCAACCCTCCTTCAAGTATGATAATTTGCTAGAATGACTCACAGGACTCACTGAACACGCTATGCGTCAATGATTACAGTTTTATTATAAAGGACACAACTGAAGAACAGCCAAGTGGAAGACATGTAGAGCAAGGTCTAGGAGAGGATGAGGGGACTCAGAGCTTCCATGCCCTCTCCAAGAAATTCAGGTGTCAGCTTCCCAGCAGATGGATGAGTTGACCAACCTGAAACTCCACTGTCCCAGAGCTGAAATAGGGGTTTTATTACAGACACACGATTAAATCACGTGAGCAAACTCTCCAGTCCCTTTCCCAGCCCAGAGATAAGGGGGCAGTCAAATTCCAGCCCTCTAATGGAGAGCTAAGTCTTCCTGGTGTGACTAGCCCCCAGTCTGGAACTACTCTGGAGCCCGCCCTGAGTCACTTTAGTAATGTAAACTCGGCTATGGTTTAAAAGGGCTCGTTCTGAGTAACAAAGGATAATCCTACCACTCAGGAAATTCCAAGGGTTTTTGAAGCTCTGTATCTGGAGACAGGGTCAATAACCAGATATAATTTTTATTATGTCACATACACAATAAACAAAAGCTGTTATTTTAGAAAACAAGTAGTCAGCTATTAAAATAACACAAACATAAAGATGAGAAGAGAAAAATCATCAAAAGCATCACAAAAGAAGCAGTAGAAAAAGAGGGAAGAGTGGTCACATTGAGTATGAAGGTTCAAGTCTAGATCATTAAATAGATGCAAACAGACACAGCCAGGCAGAAAAGGAAAATGGGACTGAGGATGAACTTGGTACTAGCCCAGCTGAGACCAGATGCAATGACGGGGGATTGTGAAGAGACACTGGACAGACACGGAGAATGTGAACCTAGAGGTGGGAGATGACACGGCCAGAATCAGGTGTCAGGGTTATCCACGTAGTGAAGATTCCCTGCGGCCCCCGCAAAAGCCCTCACCGCTCAAAGGGTACAAGCTAATGGTGTCACATAACCATCTATCAAGTTAAGTAAGAACAAGGTATTGTACACAGCATCAAATGTAGGAGCTGAACTCCAGAACACATTCCATTTAATATTTGGGAGTCGAAACTAAATGGTACCTTATTTTTAACATAAAGGTTCAAAAAGAATCACATGACCAAATACCAAACAGAAATGCCAGGTTTTGTTCTTTGACAGAAACGTACCATTTCATTTCTTATCAACAGAAAACTCACAATGCATCTCTCTAACATCTCCTTAACTTGTTTATTTTTCAAAGACAAGTTTACGAAACAACCACAGAACATTTTAACAACACAACAACATAAACAGATGTGCATGATCAATTCACAGAAGCTACCTATTCAGTTTATGAAGCAGGATAAACACTTGAGGCATAGAAACTGTCACAAAGACTTCCTCAAAGCTTCCAGAAAGTATATTCAACAACTACAAACTGCCTTGTTAATTGTCTGTGGTTCAGAAGCATCACAATTTGTTTTCCCCTCAATGCACACATCATCTTATCCTTTTACTGCTAGATTCCCAGAAAAAGAGTCCCAACTCTTGTCTTTCAGCCAGTGAAGGTGACAAATGGGAGAAGAAAGGGAAAGCAGAGTTTGGGGACAGCATACTGGGCTAGTCAGATGGTTCACCGCGTAAAAGGCTGTCATGGACCCACGGAACTGACTGAGGCATTCAGTACTGTCGGATTAATTAACAGGCTTATTCACACAGGAAGCCAGGAGGATGGTAATGGTCATATGCGTAGGACCTGAAGGCCGGAAGAGTGCAGTGAGAGCCCTATGTATCCCATCCGTCTACCCCCCCCCCCCCCCCCCCCCCC
>PVKU01001477.1:215000-236521 GCA_004027475.1 Anoura caudifer | reverse complement strand
CCCCACGCTCCATAGCACGCTCCATCCAAAGATGGCTTATAGGAGCTCAAAGACTTTCCCTAAAGAAAGCAGGCATGCTTCTAATTCACTCAGATTCTAAAGCCAAATTACAAGAACCATCTTATTTTCCATTAGACTTTAAAGTATGTCTGTATTAGGCAAACTCCTGCTTTTGTTTACAGTAGTACTTAATATTGTCCTATCAGTTATAACCATAGGTTACCTATGTATAAACTCCTTGTGTTTGCAAGGTAGACATTTTCCACTGAGCTTATTTTCGTTATCCTAAGCTGACAGCAGCTGAGGTCGCCCTTGGATTGGACCATCCCCCAACTTGCTCCAATTAATGCACAACCCACAGAAGGCCAAGGTCTGCCCAGATCACTGCTAATTCCTGAGAAGCTTAAATTCTCTCAGCCCCTGAGGATTGCCTCTTCTGACTCAACCAATTCACCAATTCTACCATGCTGTTTGTAACAGGGTGCACGGTGGGGGTCCCCTGAAAACAGCTGAGCATATCCCCCAAAACCCTTGACTGGGGGAAGAGGGAAGTGGATGATAAGGCATTTAAGATACTTTTCATAACGATGGCAAGTTAACAGCAATGCCTTTCCTGAAGGAAGAGGGCTGCCGCCCAGGGCTTAAAGGGCTAAAGGTGTACGTGACTTTGAGAGCATACAGTGACTCATGACCTAGCCAGGGGAGGCAGATGCCCACCCTGAATGTCTGTGAGTCATTGGGAACTTTTGCCCCAATTAAAAATGGCAGCCAGATAAGGTCAAGTTAAAGGAGTTCATCATCACCAAGCCCTTATTATATGAAACGTTAAAGGGACTTATCTAAGAAAAAGAAAATCAAAAATAGGAAGTAAAAAGACAGCAAACTCACAGATATTAACAACCACACCTAAAACAAAAGCAAACTAAGCGAACAAGTAGAACAGGAACAGAAACACAGAAATGGAGATCACATGGGGGGTTAGCAACAGGGGAGTAGGAGGAGGAGAGAGGGGGAAAAGGTACAGAGAATAAGTAGCATAGACAGTGGGTAGAAAATAGACAGGGGAGGGCAAGAATAGTGTGGGAAATGTAGAAACTGAAGAACTTATGACACATGGACATGAACTAAAGGGGGAGAATGTGGGTGGGAGGGGATGTGGAGGGGAGAAATGGGACAACTGTAATAGCATAATCAATAAAATATTTTTTTTTAATGGCAGCCAAAAGATAGAGGGGGGCTGGCAAAAATGGCAGACATTAACACACCATTTGAGGGCATGAGGTCACATAGGAAGTTCCCAGCCAAACTTTTAAAGGAGGACAGGCTGAAAGAGAAGGGGGTCTGCCAGGAGGTCTTGTGTGTAACAGGAAGCCACGAGGTCTGCAGTAAGGAAGAGGAAGGCCACGGGGAAGCCTGCCTGGAGAAACCGGTGGCAGAGCTGACGGAGCTGCGTGGGGACCCGCCAAACCAAGCACACGGGATTGGTGAAGGATGCCAGAGGCTGAACTGGGACCGGGAATGCTGAGCCGCAGACTTCTGCTTTCCTGAAAGACATACCTCTGACTGGCACGTTCTGGAACTGGCCTGGTTTGGCAAAGGGAAGCAGGATTATGTGTTTTGGGGTGCTTTAAAGGGAGTAGGGCTTGATGGCAGAAATCTGCCATTATTCCAAACCTGTATAACCTTTAAATAAATGATCCCTTTCCTTTTTCACCAAAGTCTTGCATTAAAAGTCACCCTTCTTGGTGACAGGCGATTGAACCCCACAGCTGTTCCAGAACAGCACTGGTGGGGTTCTGTAACATGTCCACCCTCATCCTCAAGCCCCCCAAACACCCCTAAGTAAACACATTTGTAAATACTCAGGGTGCGAGAGAATGATCAATGTATATAAGGTCCTTGAGTCATTCTTCCTGCCCCTCTCTCTTCTTCAATCACCCCACATCCCTACTCACCTAAAAATTGTCCTGGAAACTCCCATTGGTTATGCCCAGGTTAAGCAAAAAACAGCCCTTTCCAAGTCATACTCCCTGGTGAGCACGCCCACAACTATCAAGGTGCTCAGCTCTGAAGCCGTGCACCCAACAGGACCCACTCTCCAAAATGTTTAAGGCAAAAAGATAACTCTGTTACGCTGCGGAGTCACCCGTCCAGCCCTAATGCTTCTTCCTCATACAAAGGCAGGCAGGGCAGGGTCTTCTCAATCAATCAATGCGCGCGGAGCTGAACTGGCAGGCTGCTGATCTAAGTAACTGCTCGCCAGATCTACGTCTGCATTTCCCTTTCTCAGAGCAGCAAGGTCACCTGCGTGTTAAAAACGTTCTCCCCTGCAAAGGGAACTATCTGGTCACCTCTGTCGATTCTTTCCGGTTATTGACAGGGAAACTCTGCAAACTAACAACCAAGTAAAAAGTTTCCTCATCTTTCTTTTTTTCTCACAGATTAAGAAATTAAGTCTCAGAAAGATAAAATGAGTTGCTCACAACGACAACAAAAACAGAGTTCTTACCAAGTATGCGGTACAGTGAGAAGCGCGATGCGTGCAACGTCTTTTCTATTCCTCACCACAAGCTCAGCAGAGAGAGCACTGGGACCCCTTTCTACAGCGGGCGACCAGACTTAGGTCAAAAATCAGCTACCCCGCTCCAAATCAGTGCTGGTAAGTGCTGCATTGGGATTTGAGCCCATCAGGCTAAGTTCAAGTTCTTAAAGGGTAATTTAAACAAAAAGACAACACTGAGTCTCCCGTACAAATATAAAATGAACACCTATCTATGAACTCACTAATTAATTATAAAACAAACAAGATGTTCCAGCACGTTCAAAAGTTAATACAAAGGGCACAAACACAGAAGCAATAGGGAATGACGACATCGGTTTGCTTCACGGATCCAAAACGAGCTTCTTCCACAAAAGAGGAAAAGGAATCAACCATACCTACAACCAACAAAATTCATTTATGTGCCTAAGGACAAGAACTACTTGCAATGCTGTCAGTTATCCACAATTTATAAAGTTGTAAAAGAAAATTTAGAAATAGTGACGCTGCAGACTATAGATTAGACCTTCAGGAAAAACACTCTGGGCGCCACCCAGTTCCCACACCGGGCACCCAGTAACCCTTGAGATACACTTCACAGACCTTCACATGTCCCCCTTAATATTCCTCTTGATCACCGTGCACAATGCCTATTTCTTCGTTTAGAAAAGAATCCAAGGATTCAAGATCCCTGACAATCACTATAAAAATAGAGTTAGTCCCCTACATAAAACTAATCTTTCACTAAGATAAATTTTTCTCTTATCACATACTAAGCCAGAAATTTAGGCTTACTATAAATTTATAAATAAATGCAGATATAAATTAATTCATTGGACAGTCAGGCTTCCTAAGAGTCTTAAAACAAATAAGCATTTGGTTTTACAGTGTAGCAACAGAATTACTCTCTGGAGAAATAAAGACATAGTTAAATGGTCACTTACAAGTAACTGACCCCAAAATTAACTTCATTAGTGTCTTAATGGCCAATTTACACATCTTAATTTCCACTGTTTTCTTCCATAAGAAAGTGTAAAGAACCAGTGAACAAAACCACACGTAAAATGACCAAAAGTAGGAGCTCTCGCGCCCTACCTCCACAGTGAAGAACAACAGGAAGACTCTTGGTAACAGCCCTCCCAAGTTCCTCTTCCCCTCTATAAAGGGTTTCCTCTGCTTTATTTTAGCACGCTTGCAAGTGGCCCACCACAACCGTGTATTCCAGACTGTAATTCTTTGTTGTTCCCAGATAAATCCACTTTGCTGAAGAAATATATGGCTATTTGTTTAAGGTCAACAAAAAGTAATCCCGGTCTATTTTACACCACCAGTAAAATCAAGTAAATGTACTTCCCCCACTGCTCCACCTAAGTGCAACCCACAACCTTGAGCATTACACACAAAAAAACAAACAAAAGACTGGGAAGGTGGAGAGAAGACAAACCAGCCAGGGGTCTTGGGACTCACAGCATGACACCGATGAGTTCCCTGGGTTTTCCTTGCGCATCGTATACTGCATGGACACAGAGCTTAAGAAGCCAGTCACCCAGAAACGTCAAAAGGGGCTCATTAAAAAAAGTCCCTGCTCTGCCAAAGAACCAAGAAAAGAGGAGCACAGCAAAACAGAAAACATTTAGATAATAACCACTGCACTTCCGAGAAACACACACACACACACACACACACACACACACACACACACACACTCACACAGAGCAAGAATTGTGGTCTGCCCCTACCGTGACAGCAAAGGCCAAGTAGGGATCCTAAACTTTCATTCTCACCAGGCTGCAAAGTTGTGCCTCCACATGACCCACCGCAACCCCCCATCCCTGCAGGGGTGGTATCAAAGGCCAGACCTTCCCTGCCAGGTGGTAGGTAGTAAGACCCACTTCCCCTGCCACACAGTGTCTATGGAGACCACCCGGAGAGCCTGGACGTCACGCCCAGTAATGCGTGTAAAGTACTGAGGCGCCCCCCTTCTAAGCCCCATGGGCATGATATGAAACAAGGCCTAGCATAGTATGGACTTTCACAACCTCCAGGGGTTAAGAAGGTCAGCAGAGGCCATGTGGAGGGCAGCAAGACATCAAGGCAGCACCAGGGGAAGGCTAGAAAGAAGCTGAAACTCCCACCCCTGCCTAGCAGCCGCGGGGAGTCCCACTTCGTGCGTCAACAGACCAATTCCTTGAAAACTCACAACTTACTCAAAATGGAAATAGATTATTTGAATAGCCCCGTAACAATTAAGGAAATTGAACTTGTAATTAAAAACTTCCTAGAAAAGAAATCGCCTGGCCCACACTGTTTCATTAGAGAATTCTACCAATTGTTTAAAGAAGAATTAACACTATCTCTTCTGGAAAACACAATAATAAGGAGTACTTCTCAATTCACTTTATGAAGTTCGCATTACCCTGATGCAAAGTCAAGAAAAAGAGAGTACCGAAAAAGAAAACTACAGACCAATACATGAATAGAGACACTAAGCTCCTTAACATAATAGCCAACATAACTCAGCATACACAAAAGCTGAATTTAATCCAGGGATGCAAGTTTATTTCAATATTCAAGAATCAATTAATATAATCCACAATATTAACAGACTGAAAAAATATTTATTTGAGCATATGCATCTATACAGAAAAACTATCTGGTAAAATTCAGTATCTGTTCCTGAGAAAAAGTCTCAGGAAAAAAGAAAAATGGGAATCAAGGGGAACTTCCTCGATTAGATAAAGAGTATCTACAAAAAAGCCCAGAGTGAACATTACTACACTCAGTGACACGAGACAAAACGCATGACGCACTGACCCTGTCATCAGGCGCAGACAAGGGTGTCCACTCCCACCATTCGTATCTCACTCAGCAGAGCAGTGAAAACTCTAGCAGTGCAAAAAGGCAAGTAAAGGAAATAAAAGCCATATAGAAAAGAAACAAAACTGTTCCTGTTTGCAGATGATGTTACTATTTATATATAGAAAATCCCAAGAATTTTACCCCCAAAATCCCCTAGAACTAGTACATGAGTTCAGCAAAGTTGCAGATTCAAGATAATATTTTTTAAAAAGAAAGCAACTCTATATGAAGTGAAAAGACATCTTACAGAATAAGAGAAAACTTTTTTGAATCATATATATGATAAGGGATTTGTATCTACAATATATAAAGAGCTTCTACAACTAAGTAATAAGAAGACATACAAATGGCCAACAGATATATGAAAAGATGCTCAAATTCACTAGCTATTAGAGAAATGCAAATCAAAACTACAGCAAGGTTCTACCTCACACCTGTTAAGATGTCCATTATCAACAAGACAGGTAGTAAGGTAGTAAGTATTGGAGAGGTTGTGGAGAAAAAGGAACCCTCATTCATGGCTGGTAGGAATGCAAACTAGTGCAGCCATTACGGAAAACAGTATAGAGGCTCCTCAAAAAAATTAAGAGTGACCATATGCCCAGCAATGCCTCCCCTGGGTATCTATGCAAAAACTTTGAAAACACTTATTTGCAGAGCTATACACACCCCCATGTTCACCGCAGCATTATTCACAGTGGCCAAGACATGGAAACAACCAAAGTGTCCTTCGACAGATGACAGGATAATGAAGATGGGGTACATATCTACAATGGAATACTACTCAGCCATAAGAAAAGATTAAATAATGCCATTTGCAACAACATGGACGGAACTTGAGGATATCATGCTAAGAGAAATGAGTCAGACAGGAAAAGCTAAGAACCATATGATTTCAATCACTGATGGGATATAAAACTAAAAGCAACCAATGAGCAAAAAGAGAAACAAACACTCATAAACACAGAGAGCAGTATGGTGGTTACCAGAGGGAAGTGGGGCGAAGGGAGTAAAGGGCAAAAGGGGTCAAATGCACAGTGATGGAGGATGTGATGTTGGGTGGCGGGCATACGATGCACAATATACAGATGATATACTTAGAACTATACACTTGAAACCCATGTAATCTTATTAACCATTGTCATCCCAACAAATTGAATACGTAAAACAAAAGAAAAAAAGGGCAAATAACCCAATTAAAAAATGGGCAAGGGATCTGAATAGATTTGTCCAAAGAAAATAAACAAATGCCCAATAAGCACAGAAAAAGATGCTTAACATCATTTGCCATGAGAGAAATACAAATCAAACACCAGGGTGAAATACAACGTCACACCCAACGGTATGTTATAATATTGGGTTGGCCAAAAAGTTAGTTTAGTTTTTTCAGTGCCATAGCTCCAGGAGTGCTTACTTGTCTTTAACTTCATTGGAAACAATTTTGTTAGACTGTACTGTGACAGCTGTCATATCAGTGTGCATTCTTAAAAAACATCAAAATTGGTGAATTTTTGTGCTGCCATTTTAATATTGAAGATGGAAGAAAATAAGCAACATTTTCAGCATACTATGCTTTATTATTTCAAGAAAGGTAAAAATACCACTGAGATGCAAAAAAAGATTTGTGCAGTGTATGGAGAAGGTGCTGTGACTGATTGATTAAATGTGTCCAAAGTGGTTTGCAAAGTTTCTTTGTACTACTGACATTTTGGTCAAATAACTCCTTGCTGTGGGGCTGTCCAATGCACTGGAAGATGTTTAGCAGCACCCTTGGCTTCTACCCACTAGAAGCCAACAGCAGGAGATAGCTGACATACTCAAAATATCCAAATCAATCAAGTTATTGGTAAAAATAAAATATATGTCTTTTATTTTACCGAAAAAACAAAACAGACTTTTTGGTCAACCCAGTATAACTTCTCTAGGATGGTATAGTCAAAAAGACAGACGATAAGTGCTGGTGAGGGTGTGGAAAAATGGAAACCCTCAATTCCTTGCTGAAACAACCTGGAAAGCACTCTGGCAGTTCCTCAAAAATTAAACCTATAATTACCATATGACCCAGAAGTTGAATTACTAGGTATATATCAAAGAAAAATGAAAACATACATTTATAAAAAACTTGTGCATGAATGTTCATAGCAACATTATACATTATAACCAAGAAGTGGAAACCACCCAAATGTCCATCAATTGATGAGTAGATAAATAGAATGTGGCCTATCCTCCATGACTGGTATTGCTCAGTTGGTTGAGTATCATCCTGAAAAGCGAAAGGTCACCAGTTCAATTCCCCGTCAGGGCACAGGCCTGGGTTGCAGATTTGGCCCCCTATCACAGCGTGTACAAGAAGCGACCAATCAATGTTTCTCTCCATCGCTTTCTCACTCCCTTCCCCTCTCTAAAAATAAGTCAATAAAAAAAATAAAATAAATTTTAAAGAAAGTGCCTATTCCTACAATGGAATATTATACAACCATAAAAAGATATTAAGTACTGTTCCATGCTATAACATGTAACCTTGGAAACATGCTAAGTGACAGAAGCCAGAAACAAAAGGCCACATATTATATGACTCCACTTATAAGAAACTCCAGAATAGGCAAATCTATAGACAGATTAGTACAGTAGTTGCCTGGGGCAAAGGAAGAGAGGGGGAAGAGAATGAGGTGTCACTGCTAATGGATATGGAACTTCTTTTTAAGTAGATGAAAATGTTCTAAAATTAATTGTGGTGATGCTTGTATAGCTCAACGAGTATTTTAAAAAATCACTGAGACCCATGGCTGACTTCTCTGTAGAAATTCACAAGCTGGTTTTAAAGTTCATATGGACTTGCAAGGGACCCAAAATAGACAACACAATCTTGAAAAAGAGCAAAGTAGGAAGGCTCATACTTCCTGTTTTCACAACTTACCAGCGGCAACAGTAATTGAGGCAGCGGGGTACTACCATAGAGACAGACACACAGCTCAGTGGAGTAGAACTGAAATTTCAGAAACAAATCCGTGCGCCTATACCAGTGACTTTCAACCTTTTTCATCTCATGGCATGCATCATCTACTAAAATTCTGTGACACCCCAAAGAATGCATTTTTTTGCTGATCTGATAAAAATAGGTATAATTTTGATTCATTCATACAATTTAAGGAAGAAGAGGTCAGTGCCCCTGACTAAATAGTCAGGTACTACATAAGTTAAAAATTCTTGCAGCACACCAGTTGAAAATCGCTGGCCTATACAACCACCGTTTGACCCAGCAACTGCACTCCTCGGCATGTATCCCAGTGACAAGTTCACATAAAAACCTGTTCATGAATGTTCACAGCAGCTTTATTCATTATAGCTGAAAACTAGGAATAACCCAAGATGTCCTTCTGTGGGTAACTCCATACCAAGGAATACGGAAGACAGTAAAGAAGAGAAGAAACAAACTATTGATAGATGCAACACCTTGGATGACTCTCTGGGGAATTTTATGATAAATGAAAACGGACAATCCCCAAAGGTTACACACTGTGTAATTCCATCTACATAACATTCTTGCAGTGACAGAATTACAGAAATGGAGGACATACTGCCCGCGGGCAGGGGTCAGGGAAGGGAGTGTGTGGCTGTCAAAGGGCTACAGAAGAAGTCCTGATGGTGGTAGCTTGGTAGAACCAAGTCAATATCCTGGTTGTAATACCGTATCGTAGTTTTGCAAAACGTTACCCTTGGGGAAAAACTGGGTAAAAGGTACATGGGATCTCTTTTATTTATTAGAATTGCATGTGACTCTAGAATTATCTCAACATAGAGTAATTTTTTAAAACAGGAATCTCTAAACCCTGCTGTATAACAAATATACATAAACATAAAGAGTATTACTGGGTTGGCCAAAACATCCATATGGTTTTTTCCATGAAACAAAAGGCACATTTTTCATTTTCACCAATAACTTTATTGACTTGGGTACTTTGAGTATGTTGCCTATGTCCTGCATGGTATAATGGTGATTGTTCTCAGTTAATGTCTCAATTTGATCACTATCAACTGCAATTGTTCTACCCAACTGCAGAGCACCATCCACTGAAAAATCTCTAGCATGAAACTTCGCAAACCACTTCTGACATGTTCAGTCAGTCACAGCACCTTCTCCTTACACTACACAAATCTGTTTTGGAGTTTCAGTTGCATCTTTACCTTTCTTGAAATAATAAAGCATTATATCCAAAAATATTGCTTATCTTCTTCCATCTTTAATATTAAAATGACTACACAAAAATTCACCAATTTTGATAAGTTTTTCTTACATGCATGCTGATACAACAGCTGTCACTATGTACAATCTAACAAAATTGTTTCCAATGAAGTTAAACACAACTAAGCACTACTAGAGCCATCTTATGGAAAAGACAAAATGAACTTTTTGGCCAACCCAATACTTTTTTCCAAAGGAGGTAGCTAGTAGGAAAACACAGATACCAAGGGAGAGAATGAGGGATGGATTCTAAATTCATAATTTATTAAATTCATAATTTTAAATAATCTAATCTCTTCACCTGTAAAACACAGCTTAATAAATATCTCAGTTTTATTAAACTGAGATAACGACCTTAACTGAATAATGACCTTCTCAAAAGATACCTTGAAACCTGTAAACGTTACCTCATGTGTTTTGGGGAGGGGACAGCGGAGCGACACCTTTGTCTATATGATTGAGTGTTTTGAGATGAGGGGGTTAACCTGGATTATCAGTGTGGGCCCTAAATATAAATATATTATAAATAAAATAAAATAGGTCATCTTATAAATAAAATATAATAGATATTTAAATGATACATTATAAATATAATAGATTATAATACTTAGATAATATAACCCATTATATTTATATAATCTATAAATATGATTTATAACTATAATATATAAATATTTTTATATATATCCTTTTGAGAAGGAGCCCAAGGGAAATTCGACCACAGACAAAGAGAAGACAGTGTGACCACGGAGGCGGGGACCAGAGACCACGGTGCTTTACCACAAACCAGGAACGCAGGCAACCGCCAGAGGCTAGAAGCGGCCAGGAGCTGGTTCTCCCCCAGACCCTCTGAAGGCGGTCCCCCCTGCAGACCACCCTCCAACACTCTGATCTCGGCCCACTGAGCCAGACTTTGGACCTCTGGCTCCAGAACTGTGGAAAAACTCATTTCTGGTGTATTAAGCCACCAGGATGGTGGTAATTTGTTACAGCAGCCACAAGAAACTAATACAAATTCTTACCCATCTCCTGAAACATTATAGTAAACAGCTAACAAATACGCATGGAGAAGGCCCCTGAGATGTCTGAAGTACAGTGCAAAAAAGAAAGCCAGATACAATTTTAGAGTTCTCGATTCAAAATAAGAATATATAGCACCCCTAAGATTGGAGGGCCAAAGAAATTTATATAAAAGGAGAAATAAATATGACTTTGGGAACGATCATGTCCAATATGGACTCAGTTCACCAAAGATTAGCCATCTCAACAGCCAGCTGCTGTGGCAAAGATCCAGTCTTGATTGACTCTGACTTCTGGCGTGTTTCTTCCCTGCAGCAAACAGACTACAGTGCCCTGGTTCCGCTGCTACCACAAATAAACTCGTCAGAGCTCTCTGGCCTACTCTAGATCATTTCAACCCGCTTCCACACTGCTCTCCCATTCTTTCAGAGATCGAAGTAAACATAATTCTTCCTTTAGTCAATTGGTCCTAAGGAACAGACCCACTAAAAATACAACTTAAGTTCCAACCTGCAGTTATTCACACTAACAAGTACATATTCCATTAATTCACAAACTCTCCAGTTTGAATACATCATAAAATATCAGTATATATATGTTCACAACAGAAAAATTAAAAACCCAGTAACACATGTTTAATGAATTTCAGAATGCTATAATGGGACATGTAAGAGTGTTAAAATAGTGCCAAGACAATCATGTTAACACACGGAAGTTGAAAAGGGCAAACGGATGTTTCATTTAAAACTCCGTGACAGAGAATCACCTTAAGCAGCTATACAAAATTACATTCAGCATGGACATTCAGAAATTTTGGACATAACTTGTAATAAATTAATCTCTGACACTTAAAGCCACATCAGTACAGTATATTTTAAGTTTAAAGTGGATTAAAACAGGCATTATGGTACAGACTCTGGAACCAGACTACCTAGGTTCAAATCCGTGTAACTTAACCTCTCTGGGCCTCTGTTTCCTCACAGATTTACCTCGCTGGGGAAGTTACGCAGATGTTCCAGGAGTTAAAAACTTAAGGCACTTAGAACTGAACCTGTATCTAGTAAGCTCTCAATAAATTTTGGCTGCTACTATTCTTGTTATCTATTAAAACAGAGGACCACTATTACCACATACGGACCTCATAATAGTTTCGTAACTGCCATGCTTACTTTGCATCTTGGAAAACCTACTGATGACAAAATTTCATTGATCTCTGTACTATAGGCATCGCTTTGTTTACACCCCCTCTAGACAGTAAGCTCAAGGGCAGGAACCACGTCTTATGCAACTCTGCCGGAAATACCAAGTTCATGGTAAGTGTCCAAAATGTTTGCATTAAATAAATAAACATTTACTTACTTCAAGCCACTCCTATTTACCATCATTTTCCTTCCTAATACCAAACAGGCAAACTTTTATTTAAAGGCTACACAATATAAAGAAAAAACAATTCTAAGAAAGTATTTGTATTACAACAACAGGCCAGCAGAAATAGCAAGAGCCACAGGCAAGGGTACCTTCCCCAAACACCTAAACATTCCTGTGCGGGAAGAGTCACTGTCAGGGTTAAAACAACCCTTTCACTCCACCCTCGAGCCGCACAGCAGTAAGAACGGGCACCACCACTCACTTCTCTTCCCTCATCACTCCCTATTCCTCTCTTTTATCCCTCGTTTGCTTTGTGACACCACTGGACACCAGCTCACCAACATGCCATCTCCCTGCTCCACAAGCTCTCCCAAGAGGATTAACTACATACGTAATAAACACAAAATGGGGGTGATCCCCTATTTGAGACGGAAAACTAAGGGAACCATAAAACTTCCCTTTATTGTCCCCAGAGCAGAGGAGTGGACAATGAACGTTTTCAGGAACCTCAGCTGAGAACGATGAGTTCTCAACGACGACTGCGGGATGACTGCGGGTCATCGTTGCACTGACGGCTGCTCCTGAGAGTCCGCTCCGCCTGCCTCCCGTTATCACAGGAAGATGCCCTGCGGCCCAGTGCGGAGGACTAGGCAGAGAGATGCAATGGACACTTTCTGTCCAATCAGACTGAAGCCCACCGAGGCCTTCTTTGAGCTTTACCTCACTGCTACAGGAAACCCACCAAAGGCTTTTCTTAGCTCTATTTTAGCAACAAAAACCTTGCAGCCAAAGGAACTATCAGAGTCCTCGTTATCCAAGAGCAGTCAACATGGTAAGGGAAAGGGGAGTGATTTCTCTTAAACAGGGACCACATTTCATAATGATGAGGAGACTTGATTAGTTTCCCCCCCAAAATTAAAATGTTAATTTATTTTCATGATGTATATTATATTTACCAAAGTTTAGCTTACACTTGCAACTATGCACTAATCCTTAGGACAAGAAACTAATCAACTAGTAGAATTTGGGACATAATTTTGTGAACTGTACACAAGCATAATACGACAAACTTGACTTCCCATTTGCCTTTTGCAAGACAATTATATAAAAGTCATTTTTTACCCACAACAATTTAGTAGACTGCTTTTGTAAACAAAAATAAAACTTCTAAAATTAAAAAATGAAAATAGAATAAAAGTCATTTTTGAAAGAAATAGGTACATTTCAAAATTTATTCCTCTGGAGCCTTTTGTACCACCTCTAAAAATCATTTTAAAGCACCTCTCTCATCTCCCTAGTTTTCCTCATCAAAAGGCAACTGGTCTAACGTTGCCAAATTCTCACGAGAGCCTCTTTATAACAGTCAAGTGCACAAATCTTGGGTGCACAACCTGAATTCTCACATGAACATATGCCCCTCAACCAACCTCAGCTCAAGACACAGAACATTTCCTGCATCTCAGAAGGTTCCGTCACGCCTGTTCGTGGTCATTACTGCCACACACCCCGCCCCCCCCCCCCCACACACACACAGGAACCACTACTCTGTTTCTGAACTTCAATGAAATGGAGTCACACAGTGCTTATGTTCGGAGCAGTTCTCCACCTTGCTCTGAATTCATGAAATCCTGCATCTCTGCAAGGTTTGCAATTTCACTGGCAGTCGATTTGGAAGGCATTTGTTTTCATCTGCTGGGCGCTAGACAGCACTGGTGTTATGAGTGTTTCGGTAGAGATCAGCGTTATAACTAGAGAATTCATTTGTGTTAGTTCTACATTAAAACGACTTCTGTGTACATGTACTAAAAACTTAATGTGAAGAAAACTCTAATACCTATTATTCTTGCATTCTACCCCGAACAGGACAGATAATTCTTCCCACTCCTTTTGTGTGGCTTCCTCCCAATCTCCAACGGAGCCAACTTCACACTAGACACTGCTGACTTTTGATGATATAGTTAAGTTTTCTGCAGTCTCAGAAATCAGAGGACTAGAGGAAGTTATAAGTCTGGTTTTGTGACATGTTATTTGACCCAACAACCTTAAAGAATTTATAATTCTCCCAAAACCCAGCAACAAAGAACTCCCTGCTCTGTCCTTTTCCCTAAATGAGTTAATATCATCAATCTCTAAACACACAGCTATCAAAAACCAAAACAAAAAACTCACTTTATTGCTCTTTATTGTCAGCAGTTACCTGCTCCCCTCCCCCACCTCACTATTCTTCACATCCAATCTTCATTCAAAGTATGTGCTGTGGACTCTGAACACAGCCAACGCCCTGGTTCACCCCCTTATCATCTCTTGTCTGGAGTGTGGAAACTGTCCTCCTTAACTGGTCTCCTCCTTACATTGTCTTTCACCCTGTCACCAAAGTCACCACTCCAGAACATTAGGTTGACCATGTTATTCATCCGATTAAAATCCTTCTATAGGTCCCTCCGTCTACGGGATACAGTCACTCTCTTAGCTGAGAATTTACAACTTGGCCCAAACCCTTCCTGGATTCTTTCTCAGCAACTCCTGCAAAACTCTGGTTTGACCCCTGGACACCCATGCTCTCTCACTCGCCTTGACCCTGCATTGCTTCCTCCTTTGCTAGAAGCCCCTTCCCCCTTCATCCTGCAGGCAGCTCCTTCACTTTCTCAGCCAGGGCCACCCCAGTAAAGGCAACTATTCCCCTGTATGTGTTCCCACAGCCCTCTGCACCCACCACAACTACATCACACTGCATTCATCATTCCATTTGTTTGTCTCATTCACCGGTTGATACACTTCTGGACCCAGGGCACCTCCCTAGACTCCTCAAGGACAAGGTCTAGATTTAATCTTTACATTCCAGGGACTTGGTAGGATAATTCCATTAAGGCTCAATGAAAAAAAAAAAAAAAAAAAAGAATGTCCCAGCCTCTTTGATTCATGCCATCTTTTTTCTCTGTAAACAGAAACTAAAAAAATTATTGCAGATACATCAAAGCATAAACCTAACTTATCTTTTAAAAGTCACCTAGCAAATTAAAGAGTTTAATAAAAACTAAAATCTCCCTTAATTATTGATTTGTGCTTCCTGTTAGAAATCAGTCACAGCTCTTTGTTTTAAAATACCTTTTAAAATAATGGACATCAAAGATAGAATGAATAATGCCACTTAACTAAAGTAACTATAGTCATCACCATATAAATCCCTGCTGGATGCCAATAGAATGAATCATAGTTATTTATACAACTAAAAGATCACAAACAAAATTACTTCATTGGAAAATTTGTTCATATATATACCCCCTCAACATGTAACACTTCTGCACGGTGCTTAGGAATATCAACTGGAATCACAACGCTAATTTTGTCACTTCAGCCAGCAACCTAAATTTCAATGTGTCTCCATTTCCTCATCCAAAGGACAAGAATGATAAAAGTGCCACTTTACAAAGTTTCTGGGTGACTGAGTTAGCACACACAGGCCCTCGGAACAGTGCCTGGCAGAGCAGTGATAAATGTCAACTGTTAACATAGGGTCTTTTTCTCTTTTCTCACAGCAGTATAATGAGATTGGACAAACACACTATGCCCATTTCAGAGATAAGGTACTAACAGAGAGGTTATTTGACTTCCCTAAACTATTTTAAATGGCAGAGCTGGAACTGGAAACCATCCCTAACCCCAGGCCAAAATGAGCAAACCTCCACCAATCCAGTTTGGAAGAAAGGTCCTTTGGGGTTTTCCACTCTGTATCCTTTAGTCTGTCAGCAACAGCCACCCTAAAAACCTGTTGAGAACAGATGGACTACCCACTTGCTCAAGTTCAAAGGTAGGAGCAACCTCTGACACAGAAAAGGCACTCCAAAGGCAACAGACGGCTCCTGATGACCAGAACACAAAGCACCACTGTGCTTTCTCAATAACAGAACAAGGCACTCCACAGAAGCAAGCCAGCTACCAAAAGTCCCTTCATATTATGCTTATCTGTCCCATCAAAATACAATGTGACCATACAAACTTAAAAAAGAAGAAAATAATTTTTAATGAATCATCTTCTTTTACCCTCAAAATTATAAGTTTTGCAAAAAGGACTTTTATCAAGACAAGTTTTCAAGTTTCTTGAAAACTAACCCAAAATGTCTTTGCACAAATAAGTGGCTGACATGAGAAGACAGTATTTTATCTCCATAAAACCTGTACCGGTACTTATTTGCAATTCTTTCCTGGGCTTAATCTGAATTCTAAACCTTAGTCGTAATTACAGCCATGTGCTCATGTAATATAGTTAATAAGCTTTGAAGGCAGATGCAATGTCCCGGATGAACCCACCTGAACCAGGTAAGTACAAAGAAGCAAACACCACAAAAATGACACCTCTCTTTGTTTCTTCAAACGGGCAAGCAGAAGTTAGGATAGGCCTTAATGATCACACTTGCCATCAGCCCCTGGGAAAGGGCTACCTTTTCTGTTATGGCACTGTCACTCTGGCACCTACAGGTAGGTGTCTGGTACCTGTAGAATACACAGATAAGGCAACTCCATGCTCTGTCCTGGACGGCTTGCATCCAAGAGTCACACCTGGCGGCCTCCTGGGATGTTTTGCACACGTGATTTAACAACGGCGGAGCTCAGACTGTGTTCGGGGTGGTGCAGCTCCCAGACCCACCCAGATCTGACGCAGGAAGGTGAGGTGCTGATGCTCATTTGTAAAGAGACGGGACACCAGGTCCCCCACATCCCACGGCCACCTTGCCCTCGCGACCCGGCAGGCGTGGCCCCGCGGCCCTCGAAGCCTCAGCCTGCCTCTGGGAGTCGCTTCTCCGTGCCTCCTCTGAACTGAGCCAGCGATGCCGCCAGCTGCGTTGAGATCCCAATTCCCGGTCAAGTGCTGCCCGTTACCCGGGCAGCAGCCCAAGAGGCCCGCAGCTCAGGGGGAAGAGCCAGTAATGCCGCTCCCCTTCCACCTCGGGGACCCCACGGCCGCTGCCGCCATTTTCTCCGCACCGTAACCCGCACCTGACAATTCCAGTCTCCCACCTGTGACCAGCAGGGGACAACGTGCGACACCGTGGGGGTGCCTGCACAAGCTGGGGAATCCGTCGGGGTCACAACCTCTGCTCAGAACCCGCCGCTAATTCATCCCGAAGGGGGAGGTGTCCAGCCCGTCGCTGTAGTAATGCGTCCGAACAGGCTTCACACTGATTGGCTGAGAGCTCGGTGACGCGACGGCGTCCCCGGCTGCTCGGGAAGCCCCAGTCCCCGGGTGCCCCGCCCTTGCCCCGGGCACCCTAGGCTCTGGTAGTAGAGGGCTTCCTTAAAGGGTCGGTGCTCATTTCCTTGCCTGGCCTCCGGGCCAGGAGTGACGGAGGGAGTGAGGCTTGTAGGGGCGAGAAGCAGTAGAGGAAATCTCTTAGAAGCCATTGTCCCAGTGAACTGACGGCCAGTCCAACTCCTAAAGTTTCAGATTGGAAAACAAACCTGGGAGGTTTAATTTACAAGCCTGATTTACTAGCACCAAGTCACGGGGCAAATCAGGGAGAACCAGTTCTAGAACGCAGATTCCCCATACGCAGCGCCAAGCTCTCCCCAGCACATGCAGTATTTCCCAGGGCTGGGGAAATGTTCCCTCCTCGGAGCACCCACAACCCTTTCATGAGACCCCTGATAATAGGTAGCCAGTCATCCCTTTCTGCTGTAGCATGTGGGTCCCTAACCTGCTAAACTTTAAAGCTCCATAATGGTGGGGACCGGTTAAACCTCTTCATTTTCTGCACAATGTCTTCCTCGAGCTGACCTTCAACAAAGATTCAGTGAATTAAAATCTTTAAAATAATGAAACACGGCCACACATCACGCGCATAGCCTTTCAGTCATTCATGTTATGTTTATGTATCTTATTTGTTTATTGAACAAGGCACACGGCGAGGGTTGTTTTGTTTTTTGTTTGTTTGTTTAAGTACAAGGTTCATTTCCTCACAAAATGTATGCTGTAACAATAATTCTAGGTTAGGGATGCATAGCTCCAACATAGCTAAATTATATCCCCAAATTCTCTGTGAATCAAGTTCCTAATGCTTCTAAGTTTCATAAACTCTCCAATGTTGTTCAGGAACATTGAAATATTTCGGATGTGCTAAAATTGCATTATTAGGAAAGGAAGCTAAACTCTAACAGAAGGAAACGCCAGTACAAAAGCCAGGTACTTCTGTGAACTTTAACCACATTTTTATCTTTAAAATGAAATTGCAAGCATAAGAGATCTCTAATTTTCTTTCCCACACTCCTACAACTTTTTAAGTTTCTTGATGTCAGAAACCAGGGGAAAATGCTGAAGGCCCTGGAGATGGGTTTTGAAATCCGAAATCATGTAATAGTTTATCTTTGCATCTCTGTAAATGAATAGGCCTGCCAACTGAGAAGAACAACTCTATGCATTTGCATATATACTGGATGTTGAATAAAGGTTAACTGATTTGAATGAATCATCCTGATTTCTTCATTGCACCTTTTGCCGTTGGTCTTTCTTTGGGTGAAATGGTGGAACCTGAAGGAAAGGATGAAAACTATGGAGTCCAGGGGTTTTAGCTCTTTTTTGTACCCCAAATACTTCTGACTCCCACCACATGTATGAGTTTTCTACACCAAGCAATCCTCCAATTCTCTGTGGACACCAACTGGGTGTCGTACAATGTAATTCAATTCTGCTGCTTACTATTCGGGTAATGCAAACCCCACAGGTTAAAGCTCAGTCAGTCGTGTCCCCCACTTCAGACACTAATCCAAAGTCCAGGCCTCCAGTACTTCTGGCCTGCCCACTATAAATTGGGTATTCCCCAGATATCCTGCTTGGGTTCTAATTTGCTAGAACAACTCACTGAACTCAAGAAAGCCCTTTACTATTACTGGTATTAGAAAGAATCAATTTTTTAAGAATATGATTTTGGAACAGCCAAATGGAAGTGATGCATAGGGCAAGGGTATGGAGGGTGTGGGGAGTTTCCACACCCCCTCCAAGTGTGTACCCTCCCAGCACCTCAATGTGGTCAGCAACTCAGAAGCTCTTGAAATCCATTGCTAGCCTTTTTTTTCCATGGGGATTTCATTATATCATTGGCCATTAGTGATTGACTCAAACTCTGGTTCCTCACCCCTCCCTGCAAATCTAACTGTGGGGTTCAAAGTTTAAACCCTCTAATCACAGAGTTGGATCCTTGAGCAAGCAGCCTCTGCCCTCAAAGAGTCATGAGCATAAAAATTCAGGCTAAAAGGATCTTATTATGAAGAACAAAAGATCCCCATCCTGCAACAGAATTCAAGGTTTTCAGAAGCTCTGTGCTAAGAATGGGGACAAAGACCAAATATATATTTCTTATTATATCACAATATTACAGAAGGTACAGGGAAAAGACTACAGGACAAATCCAATGAGTGTGCATTCAAGCACCCCAGCTAAGTCCCAATGAGGGTATGACCATATAGAAGCCAAAACCATCTTAGTGCTATTTGGTTAAATTTATGCTGATGTCATCCAGAAGATTAGGGCAGTGGTGGGGGGTGGAGTAGTCTGGAGTCCCCTACAAAAAAATGTACCCTCACAGTGCACAACTGACCTTCTGAATATTTCCTATAATATGTATCTGCTAGGATTTTCCCATGTTGACTACTTGTGTTGTGTGCTCAACCTGCTATTTAAAATACATGAACTTATAATCTGGCTGGGTTTTCCAGTCATTTGGAGTGTCCTTCCCATACACCAAAAGATTACAGGTTCAATTCCCAGTCTGGGCACATACCTAGGTTATGGGTTCCATCACCAGTCAGGGTGAGTACGAGAAGCAACTGATCAATGTCTCTCTCTCTCTCTCTCTCTCTCTGTTTCACTTCCTCTCTCTCTAAAATCAATAAACATATCTTAGGGTGAGGATTAAAAATAATAATAATAATAATAATTTAATATATTACTTTATAATACAGTTGGGTCATGGGCATCTCTGATCATAAACTGTATAAGTTAGGTAAATACCAAGGAAGCAAAAGAGTTCAAATTGTACAGAAAACACCTTTGTCCCACATCAGGCGATAATTCCATTCATAACTTACTGATGCTTGGTAAAAAAGGTCCTTTGCGTTAAAAAGGAGGGTAAAACTATTCTCAAGCCCCTATCCCTGATGGTGTGGATGAAAAAGGGGTTCTATGGAAAGTAACCTCACAGGGCAATTTGATCATAAATTCCTAACTGGACAGGTCATGCTGGGTAGTCACACCCAGGTCTATAACTTTTGTAGTAAAAGGTTTATCTTTGCCTCAAGCAAGCCCTGTCCATTGTGTTTGGGCATCTGGGTTAACACACCTTTGAAATAAGCTTAACTACTTTCAAGAGAGCACATTGTTAACTGTCCTGTGATCCAATTTCCACCTTACTTTCTTCCACTCTCATGTAACCTTCTTTACATTCCCTCCTTAATATCAAATGCATAAAAGAGACTACAAAACTGTCATTCTCTGGAGCATTTGTAATCTTGCTTCCCAGCGATTGATTGTCATCAGTTTTGGCTCAAATAAACTCTTATTAAAATTCTGTACATGTTTGGATGTTGTTACACCAACAATGGAATAATAGTTTCTTAGATTCCCCCCCCCCATAGAATTTCCCTAAAATGAATCCCATTACAAATCCTGCTCCTACTAAAAGAACAATTTAAGTAGCCCAGAGACAGTAGCTTAAATCCCACCTGTTTTGATATGGCTTTAGACAGGTCATGTACTAGCTCTGATATTCAAATTCCTTCATCTATAAAATGGGGAAAATAATCTTTCCCTTGTCAACATAAGAGTGTCCAAACCTGGAGAGAATTTTTATTAGTTTATTTGAGCAGGAGGCAAAATCTCAAATGCTCTGGAGAATGAATGAAGAGTTTTGCAGTGCCTTTCATGCATTTGAAATTAATTATGTGCTCCTTGGATGGTGGTTCAGCCTCCCCAGGAATCTAAAGGAAGAGGATAATTACTCTGGCATTTCAAAGGTGTGTTAACCTACCTGCCCAAGAACAAGAGACCGGGCTTACCTGAGGCAAGGAGAAATCCTTTACCAGGAAGTTAGAGGCCTGGGGCTGAGTACTCACCTTAACCTACCCTGTTAGGAATCTGTGATCAGATAGTGCTGTAAGGTCACTTTCAGTTACTGAGCTTGTCAGGTTTACAGATCTTCCTTTCCTTCAACCCTTCAGAATTGTAAAGGAAAGAATTTACCCTGTGTGGCAAGCCCTAGTCTTTATCTCACTTCTAGTGCAGTTACTATGAGTCAGAGTGTTAAAGCCAGACATGGATTTATTTTTATTTTTTAATTTTATTTATTTAGTTTTAGATAGGGGGGAAGGGAGAAAGAGAGGGAGAGAAACATCAATGTGTGGTTGCCTCTCATACACCCTCCACTGGGTACCTGGCCTGCAAAGCAAGCATGTGCCCTGACTGGGATTCGAACCGGTGACCCTTTGGTTCACAGGCTGACACTC
>PVKU01001477.1:0-210000 GCA_004027475.1 Anoura caudifer | reverse complement strand
AATGAATGATCAATAAGTGGAACAACAAATCAATGTCTCTCTCTCTCTCTCTCCCCCTCCCCTCCCTCCCTCTCCCTCTCTCCTTCCTCCTTTCCTTTATCCCTCTCTAAAATGAATAAATTAAGAAAAACAAAAAGGAGAAAATAAATTAAATAAATAAATACATATATTGTTCCATTTTAAAAAAACGTCCGTTACCTCTCTGCTGTTGTTTCTCTGAATTGAAATGAACTTTAAAACTCAATTCAACATCTATGCATGCCCCCACTAAATCACCCTGACGTCCACATAACCTGTCTGGGATGGCCATCTGGAAAAATGTATTAACTACATTTTCTTATTTCTATATTACTGATTCTGTGGCATCTGGGTTCTCAGTCCCAAGAGAGAGCAAACAATTGCCTGGGAATGTGCCTTCCTTATGCAGACTAACCTATCCAGAGCTCACCACACACAGAGACACACACGGACAGACACACTCAGACAGAGACAGACAGGGTGCACACACACACCCATCTATAACCTGGCTTTTATAACCTGGCCAATTTTCCCTGCCCTAATCACCCCAAGGCCAGGTACCAGATAACTGGGGACAGCTGCTACACCTCAGAGCCTGCTGAAATTATCCAAACTAACTAATCCCAAATTTGCTTACTCTGGCTCACCTGTTCCTTTCCCTGGAAACCACAACAAAGGCTTTCTCAGTCCTCTGCCTCCTGACTGATGCTGGGGCTTCCCTGTGGGCAACCCCCTCCCCCCGGTGGTGTGTGCTCCCTCCTCTTGGGAACTGTAACAAGCTATTTTTTCAACAGCAATCTTCTGTTGGCTTCACCTTACCTGAATAATAATAGAACTTACATTGTGAAACAAAACCCTTCTCCATAACCTACTTACCTTGGTGGTTTTCTACCTATTTGCCCTCTCTAGCTAGGGACCAGCTCTGTACCGTTGTGAGTCCTGGACTAGTTTGTCAGGTCTTACTGTCCCTCCCTAGAATGAGCCCATATGTCCCCAGAGTTCCTACAAAGCAAACAAATCTCCCTGCTCATATTGGCCACCTCTGCTAGCATGACTTAAGTTATGACAAAGACCACATGCTTCAGGGTTGAACAGAAAGGAAAATAAGGGACATTCTAGGAAAGAACGCCATCTGTTACAAACTAAATTATTTACTATATACTTAAAATATTTTACTATAACCCTAAAAATGATATATTGTTCTAATTTTACAGATGTAAAACTGAGGCTCAACGTGTTAGTTCCCCCTTGCTGCTGTAACAAACTACCACAAACTTAGTGACTTTAAAAGAGCACCAATCAGCCCTGGCTGGTGCAGCTCAGTGGACTGAGTGCCATCCTACGAACTCAAAGATTGCCGATCAGTTTTCTAGTCAGGGCACAGGCCTGGGTTGCAGGCCAGGTCCTCAGCTGGGGATGTGCAAGAGGCAATGGATCCCTGTATCTCTCACACATGGATGTTTCTCTTCCTCTCTTTCTCCCTCCCTTCTCCTCTCCCTAAAAATAAATAAATAACAATTTTGAAAAACAAAACAATACACAAATTCGTTCTCTTACAGGTCTAGAGGTCAGAAATCCAGAATCAGTGTTACCCTGCTGAAGTCACGGTGCTGGCTGCCCTGGTCCCTTCTGGAGGCTGTGAGGGGAGAACCCATTTCCTTGCCTTTTCTGCTTCTAGTGGCCCCTGCTATTACTTGGTGGGTGGCCCTTTTCCCTGCCTTTAAACCCACCACTCCGATCTCTGCATCCAACATCTCGCCTCCTTTTCCATAGCAAAATCTCCCTCTGCTTCCCTCTGAAAGGACGCTTGTGATTACATGTAAGGCCCACCCAAGTAATCCAGACTGATTTTACCATCTGAAAATTCTTCATCTAAGTATCATTGAAAAGACCCCTTTTCCAGATAAGGTAACAGTGATACAGGATAGGAATGAGGACCTGGGTATTTTTGAGGACTATGATTCAGCCTATCACACTGGGTTTCACGGAGCTAAACCAAGGGGATCAACACTCCCGTAGGCTGCAAGGCCCGCATTCTTTTGGAAGTTCTAGGGGACAATTCATTCCTCTGCCTCTTCCCGTTTCTTTCTCTTTCTTTCTTTCTTTCTTTCTTTCTTTCTTTCTTTCTTTCTTTCTTTCTTTCTTTCTTTCTTTTTCTAATAAGAGAAAGTTTATTTAGGAAGTTGCAGAGGTAGTAGAAGTGAACCAGCTGGGCTGTGTAGGCTCAGGAAACAAGTTACAGAAGCAAAAGAAGGGCCCTTGGAGCTTAGGACAGAAAAAGGCAAAGGTAACAGCCTAGGGGGAGGCAGAAGGGAGGGAAAGGCATGCGCATGCTCCCAGGAGAGGGAGCGCACTCCTCCCTCGCCTCTTCCAGTTTCTAAGGACCGCCTGAATCCGTGGCTTCTGGCTCTTCCTTCATCTTCACATCTCTCACTGACCCCAACCCCTGCAACCCTCATCCCACTTCCTCTGACTCTGCCCCTCCTGCCTCCCTCCCTCCCCCCTTATAGGCACCCTTGAGATTACAGGAGCCCAGGAAAATCTCATCTGCAAAGTCCATTTTTTCATGCAAGGTAACATTTACAGGTTCTGGGAATTAGGACATGGACATCTTTGGAGGACCCATTACTTCTGCCTCCTGCACACAAGCAGAGAGCTGCTCTGTGTTGCTAGGGACAAGGATGAAGAGGAGGAAAGAGAGGGCCTGCCAAGGAGCAGAAGGAAAACTTTGGGGGTGATGGTTGTGATGGTCTTCACTGGGTGATGATTTCATGGGTATACACATACAACAAACCCTATCAAAGTGCACGCTTGAATACTCCACATACTCCATAAGTGTGTGGAATGTTAGTATGTTATACGTCTATCCCTTCATGAATCTGTTAAGTTAAATTAGAAAAAGCCCCGGTGCTCAGAGGATGGGCAGCCGGAATGCACAGCCAGGTGAGTTCATCTGGTGCTGACACCTGTGCCTGTGATAAAGTGCCATTTCCTTCACCCTCCCGTCCCTACCTCAGGGATGATAATATTCGCCCCTTAGAGCTGGGAGTGCGTGGTTAGATGCCCGATACATAGGTACCTCCTCGCCTTTCCCCCTTTTAGACTTCCTGACAAGCCAAGGTTTCTGAGTATCCCAGAGTATATTCTGTTTTCTAGAACGTGAAAAATCAACATTTTCTTCACCAGAGAGGGAGAGAAAGACATCTGAGAAAAATGCCAAAGGGAGCCAACAAGGTAGTAAATAGCCTCGTCTTCAAGGATTCTCAGCCATAAGTATCCCAGACTCTACGATGCAAACCAAAACACAGGACCGGACATAAGTGTGTTATTCAGGTTTCGTGGAAATCCAAGCTGGTTCATTTTGATGACTGGTGTTGAGAGACGATGCTCATGTATCAATAAGAATAAGCAAGCAAATAAAGACCAAATAACAAAAAAAGACAAAGAAGAAGGGAGGAAGGAAGAGAGACAAGCATGCGGAAGCTTTCCCATTGTTACAATTACGGGCACATTGATCATCGTGCCTGAGGTCACAAAGCCCTTTTCACTGATGATGCACTACGCACGCTCTGTCCATCCTGGTGAAATAAAACAGAACGACGCTCCTGGCCGGTCAAGAAGCCCCAACCTGCTTCCAGGGTTTCCTCAAAAGAAGAAAATGTACCTATGTTGCCATCATTTATGTGTTTGGGTATTTAAACAATAGTATCTTCTGTTCCTAGATACATTGAAAATGTCTTTTAAAAAAAGCCCACATTTCCATTTTTCTTTATGGGACACTGTCTACTGGGGTGGCCTCGCCCTTGATGGTCTTAGGCTTCTGATTCAGGTTGTGAAGTTCACCTCGGGTTAACTTCCATTTCTTGATCTCTCCATCCACCTTTTCTGCCTCAGGCCATGTGTATTAGATGATCACATCCAGTTTATGTCAGTCAGATCAATTAAATTAAGGAAATAGAAATAAATAAATCAAAAGTATGATGGGAAAGAATAGTAGATGCTGCAATCCTCAGTTTGTCACCAGAAAGTACTGCCTAGTTTGCAGACCAGCAGGTGAGTTACAATATATAGTGAATTTAAGATTTATAGTCATAGCAATAGTCCCTGGCTGGTGTAGCTCAATGGATTGAGCACCAGCCTATAAACCAAAGGGTCACTGGTTCGATTCCCAGTCAGGGCACATGCCTGGATTGTGGGCCAGGTGCCCAGTAGGGGCATGTGAGAGGCAACCACACACTGACGTTTCTCTCCCTCCCTTCCTCTCTGTCTAAAAATAAATAAAATCTTAAAAGAAAAGACTTATAGCCATGGTTTCATACATGGTAAATATAGCAGAAAGAGATAAACACATTTGAGTTGCATTGCTCCTCATCAACTCTATGACTTGAAGCAAATTAGTTTAACTTCTCTGAGCCTCGGTTTTCTCATCTGCAAAATGAGAGTAATAAATAGTTTCTGCCTGTGGAGCTGTTGCAAGGCGCTGTATTCAGTAAATGCTTAGCAGATGGAAATTGCTTTCTCTCCCTGCTTCCTCTCCTGTCCACCTTTATCTAATTTAGCTTATGAATTTGCTCCAGCTAAACGCCCCTGGGGAGATAAAAATGTGAATGTCAATCAACCTAGAAGGAAAGTGCTAGTACACTATGACCCATGGTGAACCACTAGTCCTCAAAAGCACTGAGAGGAGGCAGTTTTGGCCTGCAGCCATATTTTGGCACTGAATCATGTCCTGTTTTGCACTGTTCTCTAATTGTTTCAAGTCATTTCCTCTCTCTGGGATTCAATTTCCTAGCTAGTAAAAGCACAAGATCCTCTTTAAGCCTCCTCTAGTTCTTCTCAGTTCCTTCTTCTACCCATTTATCTCTACTTGCATAATAACAACTCAGAAAATTGTAATGGCAATGAAGAGCCAAGTGAAGTCCTTATACATAGAGCAAGTTCTCTCTAGCGTGAGGCTGAGGCATAGATCGGGGCCTCTGGCAGCCGTCCAGAACACTCGCTCTCCTGGACTATCCTATTTCAAAGTCATCACCCACCAGACTCAACTTAGTTCCCACCACTCAGGGAGTATCTGGTGGCAAAACCAGTGTTCAGAGAAGTCTTGTTAGAATTAGGTGGTTCACATATATTTGCAGCTTCTGCTGCTTCCCAGAAGGTAGCTAAAATGGTCACCCTTTGTGCTTACTCTTGAGAACCTTGGTTCTAAACTTTAGCTACACATTGCAATAGCCTGGGGAGCTTTTAAAGTAGCAGAGATCCTAATTGTATTGGTTTGGGAAGGGACCTGGGCACTGATATTTTTAAAAACTACCCAGGAAATTCTAAATTCATTCAAAACTGAGAATCATTGATCTAGGTCAGAGACTAGAATATAGTTATTGGGGCTCATAATTGATTATCTGAACACAGAAGGGTTGAAAGTGTAAATGTCTTTGTATCTGAATCCCGGTACTTAGCGTGGTGCCTCCCATGTAGTAGGGTACTCAATAAATGTTGGGGAAATAAATGGATGAATGAAAAAACAAGTATAAGATAGTATAGTGGAAAGAGTATTAGACTAAAGCCCTGAAAGTCATGTTCCCAGCTGTGATATTTCAATTTAGAATAAGAAATATATATTTAATCTTCTTTCTTGTACCTGATACACAGCTCCTAAAACCCTTGAAATCTTTTTTTGTATTAATGTGGTGGTCTCTCCGAAAGCCCCTAGGTAACCTAAGGATGGGGGCTGGTGGCCAGGGGAAACACCCTGTGAATAGAGGGTTGGAATCTTCAGGCCCACCCCCCGAGGAGGGAGGAGAAGCTGGAACTGACCTCCATTACCAATCGCCACTGATTGAATCAAGTATGCCCATGTAATAAAGCCTCTACAGAGACCCAAAACGACAGGGTCCTGAGAGCTTCCCGACTGATGAACACGTGGAGAGGTGGGAAGAATAGCACACCCAGAGCTCACAGAAATTTCAGGCCCCTTCCCACGTACCTTGCCCTATGCTTCTTTTCCATCTGCCTATTCCAGATCTATACGCTTTTATAACAATTTAGTAAGTGAGATGTTTCTCTGAGTTCTGCGAACCACTCCAGCAAACTGATTGAATCTAAGAAGGAGGTTGTGGCAACCTCCGATTTATAGCCAGTCCGTCAGAAATAAAGGTCTGGACTTGCCATCGACGACTGGCATCTGAAATGGGGGCAGTCTTGTGAGACCTGCGTGAGCTGGTGCCATCTCCAGGTGTATCAACCACCTGGGACTCGAGGTGTTGAAAACAACATGTCGGACCAGCCCTGACCCAACCACTATCCAAATACAGGCAATTATTTTCTCTGAGGCTCCATTTACTCTCCTGTGATAACAGTGGATGCTTTATCCTACTCACAACATTATTGTGATGGTAATGCATGCAAAAGTGCTTTGCATATTGGTACGTTATAGTTTTAGGAAATGTTTAGAAATGAAACATAACCGTCATCCTAGCCACCTGGTTTTTCTGACAAACCTGGCAATGTGGCTTAGTGCAGGAAGTGCTGTGTGGAGGCTGGAAGGAGGGTCCCGGTGGGGCAGACCCTCACTGCTGCTGCATGGTCCCTCTCCTGTCTAGGTGGAGCCCAGCCTGACTCCTCTTCTTGGGGATCTTGAAGTCATGCAGGCTGACCTACGTCCTAGCTCTGTCAGCAAAACTTGCACGGTGGGCCCTGCCCAGGACCACCCTGGTGCCCTTGCTCCCATTGCCCTGTTTCTCAGCACAGTGCTGGCTCGAAGTGAGTGCTCAGCAGATAAATGAATGAATGTGCCTGGCTCCGAGTGCAACTTTAGTAGAGGCCTCTGTCTCTTCTCTTTTGTCAGCTCTCTGGTCGCCCATCGGATGGTTGCAGACTGCTGGCTTCTCTGTCTGGAGGTCCCCTGCTTCAATCTGAGAAATATTCTCTCTCCACCACCCACAGTTACTGGGGCCCCCCACCAGCCAGGCTGGCCCTTGGCCTTTCATGTAGGGGTATTTGGAATTCAAAAACATATGGTGTTTTTGAATAGGATCTTGCTGTTTTTATTTATGTTTTTAAGTAACTTGTTTTTCTTATTATTACAAAATAACACATGTTAGCTTGAAAAAATTTGGAAAAAAACATGCAAGCAAAAATAAAAAGTATAAATCTTTCATAAACCCCGCAGTCTTAGGGAATCGCTCTTTGATGGCCGTAGTTTTTGTGTGTATGCACACAGGTGTACATGTTTAGGGAAATGGCGCCAAGCTGCACTCGGTGACTCGTAACCTGCTTTGTTCATTTGACAATATCTTGCTGCCTTAAATGTGCATCTTGCCCTATTATTATCCCCATGCCCACTTCTGTTGTCATCAGTCGCTTATAGTTCTTTACAAAATGAATAACACTAATCAGAACAACCCACGTCAATCCGCAATGGAGGGCTTTGCTAGCTAACCGATGGGGTGTTCGTCTGTGCTTTGACCACTGTTGCAGAAACCCTACATCCTGCAAAATGTTTGTTTCGTCAAGCGCTCCCTGGCTAAGGCTAGAACAGAAGCAAAGTTTACTGAGCAGCCATAGCCTCAAAACTGCTAAAGTTTCTATGAAACTGGAAAATTCCATTGCCATAGCCAATGTCAACAGCACAGGCAAGAAAGGAATGAAGGAATTCAAAGGAAGGGAAGAATATGATTAAGAGAGACTATGGGTAACTGGCAAAAATTACGAAAATGACCAGCAGGCTCTGGCTTCCAGCGTCGGCGTCCCGAAATTGGATTCAGGCACTGGCCTTCCCTGAAGTGGGTGAGGTAGCAGTCATATAGTTCGCACATGGTTGTGTGAAGAACGAACCTAGGCTAGGCTCTGGCCCCGACGTAACTAGCTAACAGCATCAGAGGGAGCCCCTACCTGCCCCCTGCCGCCACCTTGGGGGCTGGTCCCTGATCTTACGCGGCTCCTCTGCCAAGTGCCTACATGTGCACACCTCAGGTCACCTCATGATCGCTACACATGCTGTGTCTCAGTACATGAGCCTGGTGGCTGGCGGAGGGGCGGGTGCCGGGGCTAGCCGAGAGAGCGAGGGGATTCGGACTGAGAGAGAAGCCGGGAGGTATCGCCTGCATCACATCAAAACCCCGGAGCGGTGACTTTCAGATACCCTCTAGTTTCCTCCTCACCGAGCTCACCCCAGCAGTCTCTGAACTGAGCTCCCTTGTGTCCTGATGCCATTCTTCTCGGTCCGGTCACCAAAATGCCACCAGCGAGCGTAACATTTACAACCTAACGTTATACTTTCTTGTTTAAAATGTTCTCTTCGCATAGTTATGAAAACCAAATAATACCTGCACATTGTTTAAAAATCAAACAGAACCAAAAGACCTGTAAGGGAAAACAGGTCACTTGCTTCTACTCGCCACCAGTGCCCTGTCGCAGAGCCCTCCTCCCGCCGTCCTCCTGGCTGTTCCTCTGACGTGGACCCAGTGTTGCCTGGGTCTTGTGTTCTGCTCTCTCTTGGTTTACCCACCAATTTGACGGAGCACATCTATAGCAACTATCTAACCAAGGGCACGCGGGAGGCAAGTCCCCTGAATTTTTGCGTCTCTGAATATATCTTGATTCCGCCCTCATCCTTGATTAGTAAGTAGATTGCCTAGTTATAGAACTCTAGGATGATAACAATTTTTTCCTGCCAAATTTTGTAAAATTTATCAATTGTGTTCTAGTTTCCCCAGTTGCTCTTGAGAAATCCAATGCCATTCTGTGGATACTTTAAAATTCATTTTTCGTAATACTCAATGGGCCTTCTAATTCTGGGCATTTATGTTATTCAGTTCTGAAAAAAATCATTGACTTATTTGGTTACTAATTTCTTTCTTAAAACTTCATTTGTTCTATCTTTACCAGTAGAGTGGCCAGACAAAATACAGAATTCCCAGTTAAACTTGAATTTCAGATAATCAACAAATGTACTTTTATTATAAATATATTCTGTGCAATATTTTTCAGTGTAAATATGTTCCATGCAATATTTTGGATATACTCACCCTAAATAATTGTTTATCTAAAATTTTGAAATTCAAAAATAACTGGGAATTCTATATTTTTATTCACTTACTTTGGTCGATTTATTCACTGAAATTCTTATTCAAATGTTAATATCAGATTCTTCTTATCAGACCTACTGGGATGAAGTTCATTTATTTTGTCCCTCATATGTCATTGTCTTAATTATTTTTTCAACTTTCTGAAGATTTTATTAACTATTTTCCAACTTTCCATGAATTTTTTTCTGCAACTTCTGAATTTCACAAGAATTGTTTCTTGTTCTGTGATCTCATTTAATTGCATTCTATTCTTGTTTTATAGATAAACTATCTTTTCATATCTCCTTTTAAAGTTTTCCCCCCATTCCATAGACTACCTCTTTTTCTTCTGAGTTCCTTTTTCTGTGTGTTTAGTTCATCTTCTTTTATGTTGGTGCTTTCCTCAAGTGTCAGGTGATTCTTGGTTCAATCACCAAGCAAACAAATATTCTTGATCTGTCCCTATTTAAGAGGAGGCAGTAAAAAGCTACTGGACACTCTGAGGGATGATGGAGTGGATGGGGAGAGATTGCCTTTTATTGATGGGGCAAGGAGCCAGTCATTTCACCAGTGCAGTGGGACACCCAGTGATCAACTGGTGGAAGTTTCGGGGGCTGTTCTTTGGGTCTGAAGAGGATTCTTTGAGAAACAGCCTGGAGGTGAACACCTGGCAGCTGATAGTATCCCATCTCCCGCCACTGCCAGGTGTGTTCTGTATTCCAGTTACATCAATGGACTCATCTCCACGCAACCTCGTCCACTTCCAGGTCTTTACGCCCAGTTCTGTAATGCTTTCCCTCTCTGGTCTTCACTTTACAAAATCCCGCTCATTCTCCAAGACCCAGATACAGAGCACTCTCCTCCCTCCCTCTTTTGTAAGCTTACTCTCCACCTCTCCTACCCCAACCAGGCTTGCTCATTAGTTTCTGCTTTGTGTTCCCACTACCTCTTGTTTCTATCTTCACCAAAGCATGGTCACAGTCTGGCTGACTGTTAAAGAGTTTTCATCTGTGTCTATGCAACTTCCCACCTCCATGCCCCAAGAAGCAAATGGCCCTCCCAAGCAGGGAACCATTTGATCTCACGATCTCCATAGCCCTCCACATCTGTGAGCCCTTTGCACAGAGTCTTGACTCTAGAACACAGGTGGCAAACACAAGGCCCGAGGGCCAAATCCGGCCGTCCACCTTGTTTTATCCAGCCTGGCACCTTGTTTCTACCCAGCAGCAGCGCCAAGCTCCTTGCCCCTAGTTAAGGAGTAGTTACATTCCTAAAATCACATAGTCCTAAAATTACATTTGGCCCTTCGAAGGCAACCTCAAGGCTGATGTGGCCCCCAGTGAAAATGAGTTTGACACCCCTGCTCTAGAAGAACTCAGAAAACATTACTTGAATGAAATGAATTGGCTGCTCACATGTCGAGGTGATCTCCTGCCAAGTCTGTACCTGATGGGGCCTGACCAACTAAGAGGAGGGAATGATGGAGAGGTAATACTGGAAATCAGAGTCAGGGAAAGCATGTGGATAGCAGGGCCAAAGGTCAAAGGGATGGAACAAAGTGAAGGGCAGTGAAAGAATGGTCAAGAGATAGCAAGGAAGGGATTAAGATGCCTAAGAGATGAGTCAGAAGTCAACAGTGTTGTTCCTCCAGGAAACGCCCCATTTTCTCCACTCTGAGCTTGGTGAGCCTCTTCCCGGGGCTCTCAGCCTCCAAGGAGCGTTTCTGGTAGAGCCCAGACCTCCTGCTTTCATCCTTTGTTTTCTTGTCAAGGAGATCATGTGCTCCCTGAGGGCAGGGCAGGAGTCTGGGTTTGGTTTGGTTTTGTTTTCATGCTCAGCACCTAACACAGTGTCTACTCTGTAAATGTTAGAGTAGATGGACAAATGGAAGGTCAAGGCTGCTCTTCTGGGAGGAGGTGGGGCCGAGTCACGCAGCTGCCCGAGCTGCTGTTATTAACCCCCAGCTGTAGGGTCTGACAGGGGCCCTTGCCTCATGGTCAGAGGGAGAAGAACTGTCGGCTTAAAATGGCTTGTGTTTAGTCAGCTTGTGTCCCACAATCCACCTATGCATTACTAAGTCTATGTAGCAACTTGAAAAATGCATACCATACAGTGTTAAATGGAAAAATGTAGGGTATCAAATTGTATGTTTGTAATTATATAAAAAATATAGGGGTGTAGGGAAGATTCATGGAAGGAAATATTGCAGAATGCTGACTAAGTGTTGTATGTATTCTGTTGGGATTGATTTTTTCCTAATATTTTTATAATGTAGTTATATCAAAAGATAGCTTTTTTCAAAAACTTATACCGTGTGCCAAGAACTGTAGATTATTTAATTTAAATCTTATAAAACTCTACCAACTTTGTGCTGTTATAATTTCCATTTCAGGGAAAAACAAACTGAGAATCACAGAAGTTAAGTGACTTGTTCAAAAATCACACAGCTAGTAAATGGTAGACCTAAACTCGCTTCATACAATTTTATAATTTTAAGACCAGACTCCATGGGTATTAGTCTCATCATAATTGCTCAAAATTAAGCTTTATTAGAGTAGAATCTCACCAAATATATCCAACCCTCCACCTAGCTCCAAATTTTATTTTTTTTAATATTTATTTTTGGATTTTATTTATTTACTTTCAGAGAGAAGGGAAGGGAGGGAGAAAGAGAGGGAGAGAAACATCAATATGCAAGAGATACAGGGATCAGTTGCCTGTCACACACCCCCAACCTGGGACCTGGCCCACAACCGAGGCATGTGCCCTGATCAGGAATCAAACCAGCGACCTTTCCATTCACAGGCTGGCACTCAATTCACTGAGCCACACCAGCCAGGGTCAGATTTTCTCAGATAAGATAACCAATGGAAGAAATACAAGGGATTGAGAGAGAGAAGAAAAAAAGCTTCAGAAGAACCTGTGGACAGGTGCCTAGGCCTGCATGGCCTGCAGAGGGGGCCCTTCACTGGGGGCCCGCAGTGCGGGATTGTGGTTTCTATTCTGTCTTGTTTGCTTTGGAGACATCAACATTAAGAACACTATTTCTGATTGGGGGTGGGGAGGGAACTTGTAGAGTCAATCTTTTTCCTTGCTGATGAAGTCTGGGTGCAGTTTCAGAGGTCGCCACTCTGCTTGAGGTTTCCAAAACACGTAGCCCTGAGGATCATTTCCTGGTTTCATTTGACCTCCATGAATCACCTCCTGCACTCCAGGGCCCCTCCTCCAAACAAGACAAGGAGACTGACCTCCAGGGAGTCCTGCAAACAAACTCTTCATGTTGAGAAGGATTTCTCCATGGAGTGGGTTTAAATATGTGAGCACAACCGTGTTCCTCAAAGTTACTGGTACACAGGAAGTATACCCCCCACCCTGACAACAGAGGTTCAGGAAGGGGAGAGTGTATTTAGGGGCTGCCCAAATTTACCATTACTTCAACTGGATTTAGAGAAGTGGAAAGTTCCAGTCTGGGTCAGAACACCTTCATGAGGACAGGAAGATAGAACTGGAACCTCAAGTTCTGTCATGATACCATTACTTCACAGAAACTGTTTGCTGGTTAGCTCTCGAGACCCAAGAGATGGCTTCAGATTAAAAGGAGTGCATAGCAAGAGGTAGGCTGGAACTCTCGCAGATTTCAGGTGTAAAAACAAAAGCATTAAGCGTTGCTTCTGAAAATCAAATCGGAGAGAAGGGGTGAGTGATGGCAAGCTATGGAATTTCTCCCTCCTTTCTTGTCATCTCCATTAATAAGTAGAAAAACCAAAGACCTCTTTCCTGATTAGTCAGACTTTGAAGCATATACAAACAAAACCAAAAAATTCTACCAGAGAGAATCTGAAGACAAGACAGGGCATTGAACAGAGAAGCAATTCTGCAAGTGAGGAAGCAATGGAGGACTGGGATAGCATGTGCAGGCGTGTTCACGCCCCAGGACACGTGGCTCTGCGTCTAGATGAAGAAGGCAGAGTAGTTATTGCCTGGGCTGGGCCATCAAGAAAAAGGCTGGTGGGGACATGAGGGAAATTGCAAGCAAAATATTGCAGTTCATTGAGGGTCTCTGCCAAAAAGCAGACAGGACTCAGTAAAACTATAACCAACCATGTGACTCTCCTATCAGAGCCTGAAATGATAATGGCCTCCAAGGTCAGGTCTGAGGGGCAAGAGGAAAACTAGCACAAACAGAATGTGGACTGGCTGGAGAGCAGGAAACAAAGAGGAGTCATCAAACTAAGCATTTCAAGGTAGGAAGAATTGGTTGGTGACAAACTGTCGGAAAGAGATGTGGGAGAGCATTTTATTACTTGAGGATGCTGACAGCCAACATATCATATCCAAGTTTTTTGACCACACAGTAAAAACAAAGGCAAAGCAATAATCAAGGACAAGGCAATCAAACTGAAAAAGAAAAGATTTATTTTATGTAGTTGGCAAAGGCAGAGGTGATACGATGCAAATAAATGGTGGAGACCATGTGACTGGAGTTAAGGGGACAGCATGCGAACCAAATTGGAAATCTGCTTGCACACAGCAGAGTGAGGAAAGACAGGGGTTAGGATGGGCAGTTTGGTCAAGGAACGAGAAACTTTTGTGAGACGTTGGAAAATTGAAAGCATGCAGGCGTCTCGGTCCTTTTCCAAGAAAAGAACCCCGCTGCCCTTTACCAGCACGTCTGTGAGTGCGTGCGGGGCCCCAAAAGCCAGAGATGACCCAGAGGACCCGGTGACAGCTCTGCTGGTGCCGCAGACCACTGCAGCTCCTGAGATCCCAAAGAGACCACTGCAGCTCCTGAGATCCCAAAGCGACCACTGCAGCTCCTGAGATCCCAAAGCGACCACTGCAGCTTCTGAGATCCCAAAGCTCCGCGGTTCGCATGTGAGAACACCAAGGAGTTTGTGGATCAATCTCAGTGCGTAGAATTTAAAAATTGGCCATTTTGATCTCTGGAAATTGAACGTGTGAGATTTCACACAGACTTGAACTCTGTGTACGTCTGTCTTGTCTCATCATCCTCTTCCCTTTATTCAGGTCTTTGCGGAGCCTCTGGCTGGATGGTGGTCATGACCTCCCTGCACAGGCCCTGGACCCCATGTTTCCAATCCCACTTTCCACATTCTGCTCTCAGCCATTTGGCATCCCATCCCAGGCTCATCAACTCAGCATCACCACCACCAATGAATATTTACTGGGTGACCACAAGGTACAGGACCTTTCTGTTTGCACTCCGAGGTAGAAAGCAAAAATGAGTTTGGGAAGAGGATATACTTGCAAACAGATATTTCTCCCATGTTCCACAGAAAATCAAGGACCTCCTCTTTTTACCACCACCACCACCATCACCACCACCACCACCACCATCATCTAAACAGATATGGACTACCCATGATTCCACTGGGCTAAGAGCTGTATATTTAATACATCATGCAATCTTCATCTCCATACAATGAAGAAAACACTATTATCATGGGGCGTAAATGCAGACATCTGTAATTGAACAGCAATAAAATAATTAAAAAAAAACGCTATTATCATTCCCATTGTACAGATGAGGGAACTGAGGTTTCATTTGCCCAGTGCATGTGGGGAGTGGCATTTCTAACCTGCACCTGATGCATTAGGCTGTACTCCTGTTCATAATTCTCCTTATCATCTTATTTCTCCTAGTGAAAAAATAAAAGTTATGAATTCCCCTACAGGTATGGGCTGGGCAAATAGTAGATGCTAAATGAAGGGTCAACTTAATTGAAACCAATGAGCCCTGAGCTCACTGGTGTTCATAGCTGCATTATGAACCCACTGACCCTGGATCCTACTTTTGAGGGTGTTCTTACGGCCACCTCTTCCATCCGCTCATGTCCTTCAATCAGCCAGCCAGCCTCGTGTTGTGCGAGGTAACACCTTTCAAGTCTCAAGCCCTGGCCTGCTGTGACCCAGTGAGGGAAGAGGCACAGGGTGAATTCTTATTACTGGCAATTCAGTACTTTACCCAGAGTGGGAGGGCAGACGCTAAAGCTCAGATGCGAGGAGGCTGTCTTGGCACTCCTAGCGATTGTTGTGGAAAAGTTGAATCCAGAAAGAACATCTGCCCAGGCTAGTCAGAAAGGAAACAGCTTTTGGTTAGCTAATTAATAGCTTTTCATCTGCATCAGAGGGTTCTGTTTTAGCTCATTGGCTTGAACACAGGGGCCTGGGAGCCTGGATTCACTCCTTCACATTTTGTGGGTAGCGCTTTAGGTCACTGGACCACTTAGTGCAGGTCCAATCCCATCTGGCTGGGACCTTTGGAAGAAGAGGATCTCACATCTGTCTTGGCTGACTCAGGGCTGACTTATTCTTCCCCAAAGGAGTGGGCTTCAGACTGCAGGCCTTTATAGCCTACGATTTTGGGGTGTGGAGGCCCACATGTGTCCTGTTTGCTGTCGCTCAGACGCTTCCCCCCAGGCACACACTGCATGGTATACGGATGCAACACAGGTGCTCACTGCTCTCCAGCGGTCCCCCCCCCCCCGCTCCCGTCTGCTGCGTGTGTGGTGTCGGGCGGACAGCAGAGTGACTTATCGACGTGAAGCGATGACGAGCAATTTGAGCCCATGTAGGATGAACGGCTAACTTCCTCTGTAGGCATTCTGAAATAGAAGAATCCAATTTCAACTGAAAAGTTCTTGCAGGATGGAAGAAATTTAGAGAAGGCAGAGGCCCTCCCTGGAGGGACAACAGGGACAACGGGATGGAGGTGGCAGTGGAAGCAGGACAGTAGTGAGGGAGGTGAAAGCCCGGTCACGTAGTCGGGGCAGTAGGAAGCGCGGTTGAAACGGAGCCCAGGGCTCACATCGGGGAGGCCAGTGGCCCTTCCTTCCTGCATCTTTCCAGAGCCCTGGAGGTATTGCTGAGCAGTACTGCCCGTGTGCCCCACCTAAACTGCTCTCAAGCGACTCCGACACTTCATTGCTTTTATACCTTTCTGTCTGCATTCCACATTTCTGAGGTCTATGGCTTATCTGTCCTGGCCTGGCAAATAAAAATGCCCAATGAATGTGCATTGAATAAATGAATGAATGAGGACACCATCGGAGATGAGGGTGAATAAGTAGGTTGGTTCTAGAATGAAATGTGTTGTAGGTGCCAGGCTTTCTAGCTAGTTCTGCCTTCAGACAGCTACGGACGGCACCTTGGGCTTACATGAATTTATTCACTTATTTATTCAACAACCATTTATTGAAAGCCTACTATGTTTCAGGCACCGCATGAGAGTGTAGGATATGACAGTGACTAAAACAGATAAAATTCTGCCCAGGGAGAGCTTACATTCTAGCAAGCGGACAGGCAATCCCATCTGTCTACATAATCTGAGAGGCCCGGTACAAAACAGAAGTGTGGCCTCTCATTCAAACAGTCGGGAAGAAGTGTTGTTAGAGGCACTAAAATATAAAGTTTTCCCTTTTTTCCTGCAGTCCGCTTCTAAACTTGTCATGACATTTTCAATTTACAGTTTAATATCATGCTAGGAAAAAGTATAGTTTAAAAATTACCAGCATGAATTTTATCATCCATCTTTATATGGTACAAGGTCAGTGTTAAATACAAGAGCATTTCACTCAATCATGAAATTACATAATAAGTATTTCATAGCTCCCACTTGCATATCGACTTAGCTTTTCTAGGATAGTGGAAATGCTGCATAAAACCAATTCAATTATTTTTATTTGTTTCTTTTTTTAAGAGGGAGGAAAAGTGGGGGAGGAAGAGGGAGAGAAACATCAACGTGTGAGAGACACATTGATTGGTTGCCTCTCACACGCCCCCAAGTAGGGACCGGGCCTGCAACCCAGGCCTGTGTGGTGACAGGGAATGGGATGGTGACTTTTTGGTTTGCAGTCTGGTGCTCAGCCCACTGAGCCACATCAGCCAGGGCCAACTATTTTTATTTTATTTCTTTTTTAAAAAATTTCATTTCTTTATACATGACATTTTACCTTCAGCTTACTGTTGAGTAAAGAAGAACTAAAAAGGGAAAAAGAAAGACGCTGTGAGGATCACTGTGGGTCTCCTTCCTTCTCGGTCAATGTGTGTGGGGGTGCAAGGAGCACTGGCCATCCCCAGAGGCCACACCAGCCCTTGCTTTTAGTGCAGAAATAAAACAATGGTGTTTTAAGAAACATAGACGACCAAGGAACCCTATCACATCCTTCCCTACTCATGTTACCGCTCCCCCCGCCCCCCCGCACCATATTCGGACTGGGCTGGAATATGCCTTTCAAGAAGCATGGGATATTTAAAAAGAACCACAGAACCTTTGACCCCTTTCCCACTTGGTCTTTTCCATTATGCTTCCTCATAAAAGAGGGCTCTGTAAAGCTCACGACAGACTTGCAGATGTTTGTCACAACAGCCTGGCCCCCAAGCAGATGCTCGCTCTGTGGCCCGGTGGCACAGGAGTCACAGAATTCCTGATGAGAAACAATGTGCGTTCGCCTTTGTGGCGACGTCGGTGGGATGATGCTGGAAGGTATGTGCTGACGTGTGTGCGTGGCGGGCACATGTTGTGTCTGGGTGAGGTTTAGATGGGGTGGCGATGTGTGTTTGTGTGTGTGTGTGGTAACTGTGACATGTTTTGTGTGTCTGATTTGTATGTAGGGGCTTGTGGCATGTTTGTGCGTGTGCCACGTGAAATGAATATTAGTTTAAGTTTTCTCAGCAAACTTTTCCTCTGGGCTGCAGAGCATATATCTTGTGCTTTCCCCCGAAATGCCAGTCTGTTCTCATGTTCTTTTAAGTAAAATAACATGCAGCTTTTTGACATTCACAAACAAAACCCAGTGGTTTTTTATCTGAGTCAAGTGCTCCCCGGGGCTTTGTATTTTTTCCCCTCCTCCTTCCTGTAAATCCATTTTATGCATTGGAGTTAGAAGATGACATCTTGTTACATCATGTTAGACAGCACCATAATTTTTTCCAGCAAACCATTTCCAATCTGGAGAAGCAGACAGAACTGAACAAAGACAGACAACCCAGCATAAATAAAGGATTGGCTCCTGGCCCTGCGAGACAGGCCCAGAGGAGCGTTGTCCCTAAATCCAAGGCTGAGGCGCTGACACTGGAGTGGAGAAATCCGTGCAGGCTCACAGCTCTCCCAGTGATGTGATGCGGTCTCTGCCTCCTGGAGAGGAGGATGCCTGTTGGGGGAGGGGTGCTCAGTGCACCAGAGCAAGACTGATGCTTTGCCTGAGGTCCTCTCTGTGCTCTGCACAGGTCAGGACCGTCTTCTGCCTTCCAGCTGCAGCTGCTATTTATAGTCCTATCTCTGTGTGCCATTCTGCCTGTGAGCCCTGTGGTTAAGTTCAAGGTTTATATTTAAAAAGAGGTGCTCTGTGCCCAAGCGCAAGCCCACTGCCGTGGCTTTCCTTCAGCAATCTGCGATCTGAGACAGTGATGAGTGCACCCGGTGCTGTTCCCACCCCCTGGTAAGCCATGTATCAGATTAGGGGTCTGGGTTCACTCAACCCTGCCACGCATCTATGCCCACAGCGTGTGTTGTGGTCAGAATTAGTTCTGGGTGGGGAATTGTGCTGTGTCTCACAAATCTTATTGTGGGTGATCTGCCAGAATGCTCCTTCTAAGCGTTTCATCATGTCAGCCTTTGGTCTGGAAATACAGACTGGCTCACAAGCTGTGCGGCCTAGATCACTAGGGCACAAAACCTTAGGGTCTATAAAATCAGGGGCGTGTAAGAAAGCTGGACTTAGAACCACGTGATCTAGGTTTGGGCCGCAATCCCAGGCTGTGTGACTCTGGACGAGGGGGTGGAACTCTCTGGGCCTCCTCTTCCCGCATGCAACAAGGACGCCTGCCTCATGGGAATGCTGCAAGGGCTGAAAGGCCATCGCGCATGCGTGAAAGTAGTGTGGCAACTTCCCTACTCTCATATCCCGTTGTTTCAACTTCACGCACTGTTCTCGGAAGAACGGGCAAGAAACAAAGGTGGGAAGGAATTGAGATACACTAGAGATAATAGGTATAACTCAATCAGCCAGCAAAGTTGACTTTTTTTTTTAATTAACAAAATACTCTGGATTGAAACTTAGAATGCTATTAGTATGTACTGTCAATTTAATACAAGTCAGTAAAGATTAATTGAACACATACTACGTGCAAGTCAATCTAGTTGACACCATACCAAGAAAAACAAATAGAACTAATTAAAACAGTGATTTTTATTACAAACTAAAGAAAATGGATCAATGTGGCAGAAAAAAAAATCCAGAACTTAATCTATTTAATATGTGATAAGACAGTAAGATTTATTTAGTCATACATTCAGAAAATGATTGATTTTGATCGATACTATTTGTACATATATCATATCATAAAAGAAACCCCAGTTTGACTAAGAATTATGTATAAATAGATAAATTATGAGACAAAACTAAACATCAGCATAAAGCTTTTCCAGATCAATGGAGAAATAGCTTTCTCAATTTTGAAGCAATAAAACAAATCATCTAGACCGACAGGCACAAAAAATATTTTAAACCTTTAAAATAATGAAAAATGATAACTAATATTAAATACCAACAGAAGGCTGGGGAATGTTTTTATTAAGCATAGCAAAGAGTATATACTGACACTTTAAAGTTCCTCATTAAAAACATAAATGAAACATTAAGATCTCAATAGGTGAATGAAAAAACAAGATGAAAAGTAACTTACAAAAGAGAAACAAGAGACTGCCTGTAGCCTCAAGGGAAAAAGTTTATCTTTATAATTAAATAAATGTAGATCAAAGCAACACTGAAGTCCCCATTTACATTGTTAGATCAGAAGTTAATATAAAATGGGACACCCAGTGCTGGTCAGGTTGTGGGTGACACTGGAAATTCATACGTTACTGGTGGCCATCTGCATTGTTATAAATCATTTGGAAAGTAATGTGATGATGCACATCAAACCCATAAAAATATTCACACCCTTTGAGCTAGATACTGCTCTTCTAGCAGTTCATCCTAAAGAAAGAAATCAACAACAAAAAGAGCTATATGATTGGTGTTTCAGTTTTGTACAATAATCAAAAACTGATAATAAATGCTCAAGAAAAAGGATACAGTACAGAGAAGTATTATGATCATAAAACAGAATTAAAATAATTATACTAAAAGATTTATATATAGAAATGTTTATGGTGAAATGGCAAAAAGGAGAACGTAATATTTAATATTGTATCAAGATAATAATGATAATTATGTAGAATGAATTATACCTTTTAACAAAAGAAGAACAAAGGATGCAAAAGCATGAAAACATTTGTATTAGGGTATTAAGATGGTGACTTTTAAAATAAAAAAAGATTTCTTAACTTTGTTATATTGATTTTTGATTTGGATAAAAATTTTTAAAAGGAGGGAAAACCTCCCCATGTAGATTTGAACTTAAATTCTGGGTATAGTTCTGTCTTAGCTCTTGTGACTTCTAGTTTGATCTGCGACTTGTGGACTGATTGCCCCCTTGCCCATCCCCAACTCTGCTACAGGGCAAACTTCAAATACCTGGCTGCCCGAAGGCTCTCTGATGTCGCTTTCTGTGTCACCGCTATTCTGGCAGAAAATGAGGAAGGACGTGGTTTTGACAGCTCCCAGATTCCCCCTTTCTATTCGAGCACAGCATCCCTCTGGGCCCCTTAGTGCCCACCGAGAACAGCACACGCACCCACTCCTTGCGACACGCCCAGCTGTTTCACTACAGTGAGAAGAGAGCTCGGACTAGCGGATGACAAGTACACCGCGTGAGCACACGCAATTACCTTGGAACGCATTGAAAGAGAATACCGGAGGGAATTATGCGCTCTCCTTCGTTCCTCTCCCCTTCCATTTTCTAGTTCCCTTCTTAGGGCCAACCCCTGAGCCACTGGCCTTTTCTGCAGGTTGACCCTACTTTCACCTGTAATTCAGTTCAGCTGTCTTCAGTGCCATATACTGTCCCAAGCCCATGACTTTCAAAGACATGGTCCCCTGTCTCAAAGAGCTTGTTATCCAGGGGGAAAACAGACATTAAACCACCCAAATTTTCCGGTATAAATGTGATAAGTTTTAAGTCTGACATCTGGCAGCACGCTCTGGGAAACACAGAGAGGGTGCTGGAAGGTTAGAGATGGTGGGATTGGGGGTTAGCTAGACAAAGAAGGCTGAGGGGGAGTCTCGTAGGTTGGGGTGGGATGAGATGGAGGATGCTTGAGGCAGAGGGGTTAGTATCAGCCAATACCAGCCTGAAAGATAGCAAGACAGTGGGCTTTAGAACTACCTTTCAGTTCTCTGATTATTTTAGTTACTTAGTTACTTTAGTCTCCTTTCAATCATCCCATTACACTAGAGAAGCCCCTCTCTCACACATCACCCTTGGAGACCCCCAGTTCTTGGTCCATTTTTTCATGCCTGTTCTCACTAGTGGTTCTGTCATTGCTCTTCCCGCTTCTCCCTGAAGGCGCCTGCCTTTGCTGCATCTTCCTCTCTGACCCCACGTTTAAATTTCCCACAGCTACCCCACCACTCTTCAGCCTCTTGTCTACACCTGGGTTGAGGCAGGGATGGGGAGGGCAAAGAATTCTCAGAGAAGCGGCTCCCATGGTCAGTGCTGACAGCCGCAATAGCCAAGGAATGACTCTCGTTTTGCTTAACTTAGGATATATTCTCACAAGAGGCACCCACTTGTGGAGGGCTCTGATAAAGGACCCACCTAGGTCAGCTCTCTTTCTCCCATCTGTCCATGTGCTCTGCTTACCAAGAACAACCCATGGAATGAACCGTCTGATCATCTTCGTTTTACGCTGCAGGTTAAAAGTCCAAGCAATGTCCACTGTGGAAATGTGCAAACTTGGACGTTGTTAACTTCTCCCGAAATGGGTTTCGAGGCGTGTAGATGAAGTCAGGTTATGAACTGCTATATTGAAAAAATGTTGGTATTGTCAGGTTTTTTCATATCCCAATGACCTTATTTCAAGTGATGGATTCAAGAAAGTAACAGTACAAAATATGGGTGAATAATTGATTTCCAACAAGAGTGTGAAGACCATTCAATGGGGAAAGAATAGTCTTTTCAACGAATGATGCTGGGACAACTAGACATGCACATGCAATGGAATGAATTTGGACCCCTACCTCATACCTCATAAAACAATTAGCACAAAAGAAACCAAATACCTACATGTAAGCGCTAAAACTGTAAAACTCTCTGAAGGATACATAAGGATAAATCTTCAGGACCTTAAAGTAGGCAATGGTTTCTGAGATATGACACCAAGAGCTCAAGTAACAGAAGAAAAATGAAATAAACTGGACCTCATCAAAATTAATACTTTTTGTGCCTTGGCAGTCACTTCTGAGAAAGTAAAAAAACAATCCGCAAAAATGGGAGCAAATAAGAGTCTAGTGTAACGAATATATAAAGAACTCTTACAAATCACTAACAAAGATTCGAACAACCCAATTTAAGAATGGCAAAGGACTTGAATAGATACTTTGTTAAAGAAGATACACAAACGGCCAATCAGTACATGAAAAGATGCTCAACATCACTAGTCATTAGAGAAAATGCAACTCAAAACTTACAATGAGATACTACTCTATAGCCATTGGGATGGCTATCATAAAAAAAAAGCAAAAACCAAAATAACAAGTATAGCCAAGAACATGAAGAAATTGGAGTCCTCATATGTTGCTTGAAGGAATGCAAAATGGTGCAGCCACTTTGGAAACATCTGTTAGCTCCTTAAAAATGTTAAATAAGTATAGTTACCATATGATCCACCAATTCTATTCCTATGAGTATATACATGGAGGACAATTAAAAATATACGTCCGCACAAAATCATATAAACAAATATTCATGACAGCGACTGAGGAATGGACAAACAAAATGTGGCGTGTCCATGCCGTGAAGCAGTGCCGGACAGACACGCTACGACAGGGGCGGAACTCGGAAACATTGTTATAAAAGAGGCCACATTCGAGAGGTCACATATTGTATAATTCAGTTTATAGGAAATGTCCAGAATAGGCAAATGCAGAGGGACAAACGGTAGGTTATTGGTTCCCTAGGGCTGGGGGAGGGGATAATGTGGAAGGGCTAGTTAATGAGTACAGGGTCTCTCTATGGGGAGATACAACGTTTAGAATTATTGGTGATGGTTGCACGGCATGGTGAACATACTCCCACTAAAAGCCACCAAACTTGAGGCTTCAAAGTGATTAAAGGGGTGAATTTTATCTCAAAAGGAAGAAAAAAAAAAAAAGAATGAGAAGGGTCCTATACACATCACCACACTATGTTTAAGCTGGCATTTAGGACTCCACTGTGACCCGTAAGTGATATGATCCAATCCAACAAGAACTTTTTGTGCTAGGTTCTGGGAGCGGGTTGGAAAAAAATACAAATAAAAAAACACAGGCTCTGTCCCCAAGGCTGCACAGTCCCTTGGAGGACACAGAGACATACTTCTCTGACCAGAACGCATTCCAGAAGAGGCGAAGCAACACAATGGAGAGAGACGGTTCTGGGGCAGTGCAAGGGAAGGAGTGTTTATGCTGAATGAAGGAATATGGGAAAGCCTTAGAGAAGAGGAAACATTGTAACAGAGTTTTGAGGATGAGTAGGAGTTTGACAAGTAGAGGAGGTGGTGCACTGCAGATAGAGGGACCAGCTTGAGCAAAGGCCTAGGTATGCATAAAGCACACCTCAGAGATAGGATTTGAGCTATGGGTTCTCTCTCCTGGTATTCTGCTACCGCTTTTCATCAAATATCACAACCGTTTCCACTCTGCTCCTCAGTCCTTGCCTCATAGACTATGAGCTTTTGATTTAAAAGGGAAGAAATGAAAACGTGGGCCCTGAGCCTTGGTGGGGTTTCTCAGGGTCCCCGAGGTTCCGTTGCTCGGCTGCATCCTGCCCGTGGCTGTGGGCGCCTGGACTCCATCAGGCCGGCAGCTCTGCTCCTGCCCTGTTTCCCCCACCTGGAACCTGTCTTTGCAGCACCGACTGGCTCTCTCCGCCAGATGAATGGGCCCTGCTTCCCTCCTCAAAAGTCTCTTGCTTGACGGTTGCTTTGCACTCGAGCCCCACCCTCCCACAAGGAGGCGGGAAAGAGAGGCTCATCTGTTTCCCTCAGGACGGGTTGTCCGGTCTGGCTCCTTGGGCAGCTGGTTTTGTTGGGCTTCTATTTGGATTGTGAACCCATTGCCTCCAGTGGAGGGAGAAAAACAAGCCCTGAAACAAGCGCTCTTATAGGAGGAGTTTGCTGCTTAATGAATTATTCAGTGAGGAGTGCTAAGCACACAGCATTCTGGAAGAAAAGGCATTTTCAATAGGAGTGCTGAGCCCCCCAATGCCTCCTAGATGATAAAGCTCACAGAGTGGTCCTCCAGAGCATGTTTGACTGGTATTTGCTCCCTGGTGCACTAAGCATAAGCCTGGTTTACTGTGTTTACATTTTCCTATCTTCAGAGCACGGCTGATCTATTGTAAACAGGAGGGCGCTGGACAGTGGAGGCGTCTCAGAGCAGGCTTTTCCCTAAAGCCAGGAATAATCCCCTGCCCGAGATCCAGTCTGAATCCAGTCTGATGAAATATTCAGTGTTCCCAAACCTCGTGAGCTTAGGGGAGATCAGGACAGGGGACAGACATCTGGTCGCAAGCAGCTCTGCTCAGGATAGACCTGTCCCCCCAAGGGCGGACATTGTTAGCAAAGAAGGTCGCGCCTGCCGGCGACTGGGCCTGGCGACTGGGCCTGCTGCCTTGTGACCCCTGGGTAAGGAGGTGAGGCCCAGGCAGCCTTGTAAATCTGCTGCCCCCAAATCCAGATAAAAAGAAACATGGATTTAACACTGACTTCTCCTTGAAACAGTTGATAATTTTTTAAATCAACTTCTACTCCATTGTCCCCAGTTCTCCAAGGAATGAGCACTCTGACAGCGCAGACAAGGACCAGATGTGCGGTGGAGGGTCAGTCTGTGCTGGTAGGAGAGAGGACAGAGGAGGGGCAGCAGGCCTGAATGTCATTACTTGGAGGGGTTGGGGGGTCAGTGACAGTGGCAAGGAACAGATTTTTCCAGCCGCTTTCAGGCTGAGAGTTGAACTGCATAATCTGAATGCTTTTATCTGTTTCTGAAAATAGACAGGAATTTTTTCCACAGGCTGCTCCAATCTGGCCCTGGAGACGTGAGGGAGGATTGCTGGGAGACGGTTGTATGTAGTCCAGTAAGTACGTTGTATGAGCCCCCCCCCACCCCAATAGCCACCAACTAGCCCTTCTCCATGTTGGCAACATGGAGCCACATTTTCTTCACACCCCTCGGAGTAGGGAGTCAAAATTGCTGGAAGTACTACTTTTCATTCTAAATTTTGTATAGCTCTTGATAGGTGGGGCTATCATTCCTTACTTTTACTGAAATATACGGGTTACACAGTTTTTGTGAGGTCAGAGGCACCTGTCCAGAGGGGCTGGTTCCTTAATTCCGCACAGAATGACCTACGTGAGAAATGTAAACAAGACAAATAAAAAGAAGTGGTTTGACCAGAAATGACAGGTTATGGTTGTTACCAGTTCCGCAAATCATACTCCCCACCTTTGTCTTGGATTCAGACGACAAAGAAGCATCACAAATTATCCACCAAGATTTTCTGGAAGGTTAACACTGGATTAAATCAGACTCTATCTCTCAGCAGCTGGTCCCTCTCATCTCAGATCAAAAGGATCTTGAATCTTCTAAGTGAACTGCTGTCAAGCAAACAGCAGGGGAATCTCTAATATTATTTACATAGCATTTTCTTTTCTCTAATTATGTATCGGTTTCTTCTTAGTACAAGACTATCTATAAATATGGAAACCAAGACACAGAAAAAGAAAGCAATGTTTAGGGTCGAACAGAGGGTCAGAGGTGGAACTAGATCAGTGTATCTAGACACGGCCTCTGCTTAGGTCCACAATCCTTCCTGCTTGCTGTTCACCCATTCACCCGGCTACCAAGAACAAGGAGTTATTTGTGCTAAGCGTTAAGTGAAGCAGGCCAATTTCACTGGTGTTTCAACCTGAAGAGTTTTGCGGGCTCAGAGGAAGCTGGTACCAGTCTTTGAGGCTGGAGTTTATTTGTAAATTTCCTCTAAAAGTAAACCTTGCTGTGAATGGAAGCAAGAGAAGAGTGCCAGATTATTCCAGGATGCTGCCAACATCCTGTGTCTCTGGGACTCCTTTGTGGCCCTTGTGACCAAAATACTCCATGGTTAACTCAGGCATCACAAAGAGGAAAGAGAAAGAGCAGAAATGAGAACTCCCGCAGTCGCTTCCTGCAGGCTGAGGGCTCTTCTCCGAGACCTCTCCTGTTGTGAGTCAAGTTCTTTCAGCTCTAGACCACGCTGAGTGTCAAGTGGAATGTCTCCATGGTCGTCCCCCCAGCCCCCCACGCTGGTTCTGCAGTGCCACGGAGATGGCTGCAGTCCGCGGGAAGGTGGCTTCATCCTGCTGCACCTGTAGTGCTGTGTGTCTCTCCAGTTGGCAGCCACCCGATCATCAAGGAGAAGAAGGAATGGCATAGAGATCAGAGGGAGGTGGGTGACTGGAGAGAAGAAAAGAAAGACTGAGAAGACTCTAACAGAGAGGCAGGTGACACCTCTGAAAGTAACAGGGCAAGCCAAAGAGAAACGGAGAGCAGGCTTCGCAGAGAGGACACGGCATGCAGGTCCCTGTGCTGACTGTCCCGCCCGTTGTGACAGACCAGGACAAATAGCCTAATCCTCCCAGGGACAGTCAAGCACTACCAAACACGGGGTTTCGAAGGAAAGAAAAGCAGGAAGTCTGTTGGTTTCAGATCCTCGGAAAAGAAGTGGGCTGGCACGGGACTTACCCTGCTCTGCTGCAAGCACCCCGCACTCACGGAAGCTTTCCGATGAGGTCATGTGACTGTGACCAGACTCTAGTCTGGTGGCGTAGGGACCAGAAGCTTTATCAATGTTATTCTTTAATTTTCTCAGCACAGCCTGAGGTGGATAGAATTGCATTCTTTTACAATAAGTAATTTTATGGACAGAAAAAAATGTACAGTGAAGGGACAGACATTAAAAAGATATTCGATATAAGAAAAACAAATGAGCTAACATTGTTCTCCTTGATTCATTGAGAGGGATATGGTGTGACAGAAAGCACATGGGCTTGGACACCAGAAAGATGTCCTGCCTTTGCCACTTGGTGACCTTGAGCAATTGCTTTAATGTCTTTGGTTCTCGGCGGGGGGTGGGGGGGTGGGGGGGTTGTTGTTGTTGTTCTTGTTTGCCCACAAAGGAGAATAACACCTTCCATGCAGGTTTTTGTAAGGATGGGCAGTGACGTGTGTGGTACTTGGCATTTTGGCAGGTTGGTAACTTTTAGCTGTTATTTTTTCCTACTGTCCGTTAGCTCCCGCCAGCCACATGAGGACCAACTTCTCCAGGGAGCATATTTTCTAGAAGTCTCACCTCTTTAGTTATATTTGTTCTGAGGTATTTTGGAAAGCTACCAAGAATATTTGGTCAAAGCTATTCCGTTTTTGGTCCAGAGAGGTGACCAATTGATTCAAAGTCACGATGGCTGCAAACTGGCAGCAGAGATGAGACAGGGACAGCTGGCTCCCTAGGCAGTCCTCACCTGCCCGCCTGTGTACTGGGGATCCTGATCTTATTCCTTGAACACAGTCCAGTGCATTTTTGCTGCCAGATTGACAGCTGGGTGGCACTTCTTAGTGATAACTCTTCAGAAGAAGAGATACAGGTAACATAAATGGACTGGAGGTCTCCCCTCCTTATTCCTCTCCTCTCCCCTTACCACCCCAGGTCATGGTACAAAGCAGATAAACCATCTCTCGGGGACAAACAGGGGCAGTGGTGAGATTTCTGCTCACAGTGCGCTGGTGGCTCCCCCCAGCTTTCGCGTGAGCTTTGCCTGGTTCCTGGGAGGAGGTAGCAGCAGGGTTTTGCCCTCTGAGAGGCTTTGTCTGTGGGAGGCTGCCCCATGGCTGAGTAGGAAGTCATCTAACCCCTCTCTGCCAGTGAGCAGGTTCAAAACTGGCCAGGACCTCGGGGACAGCTGAGCTATTAACAGAAAGTAAATCATGCCCGAGGCCCTGGAAACTCCTTGTAATATAGAGTACATTTCCATGGACCTTGAAGCAAATCTAGAAACCCTTGTGGAAAGAAGGAAGGGAGAGCTAGCCTCTTCCTGGGCTGTTTACTAGAGGTAGGATCTGGATGGTGTTTCCCCTTCTTTTTTCAGGGCCCAGAGATCCCTGGAGGTGGACGTCAGGAGGGCGGGGTATTTGAGATAAAAGGAGAGAAAGTACCCAGGGCCAGCCCTGGGCTCCATCTTGCCTCAGGACTGAGTTCCACCACGGGCCTCCCTCTCCCTTCACACACTAGGGAGAGGAGAGAGCCAGAAACGGGTGAAAATGGAGGGAAACCTTTGTTTCCTACAAAAAGGGGTCTCTTCTCATGCCCAGGTAAGACTAGTCTTTTAGAAAAATGGGTGCTTGGGTGCTGATTGGGGCAGAAGTTATTTCCTGATGACAGCTCAGAGGGTCCAGATGGTCTGCCCTTTGAGTCGGCCTGATGTTTTCAAGGCTGTAGTGGGGCATCCCACCACGTCCAGGACAGAGGCTGCCTTGACCTCAACCTGGGAGGACTTCCTGTGTGTTTACGCAAGGGCAGGTGAGGCCACCATGGGGACGGCCAGGGGTCCTTCCTGAGCCAGGGCCCACTAGAGTTCCAGGCCCTCTCTTCTCCCTTGAGGGTTCCCCCGATGATCACCCCCGTGGCCACTTTCCCTCCTCTTGCTCACATATGGTGCCAAGCTCAGGGCCTAGAGTTGGGAGGAGGGCCACCTGCCCACTCCTTCTCTTTTTAACACACACATACTCACTCACATGCCTGCAGGATCTCCATTCTCGACTGGCTCTATCAGCCCAGTCTCATTTCCTTCCACGGCAGGGCCCGGGAGCCCAGCGCCAGGCTGGTGTGCACTCTAAAAATAACTGTGTCCGAGGTGATGAATGGCAAGGCATTCGCTCTCCTTTTCCTGCCTGAGCGCCGGGGCCTGAATCATGTTGGGGAATGACATTCTGTTAACACAAGCACTTTTGTTTCCTCCCTTGCTCTCTCACCATCCGGTGGGGCCCTGGGCAGGGCTGGCATTCAAGTTTTAAAGCTTCCCTGGGGGTCCATTCAATACCTCCATCCATGGACATTAAGAAAAGTTCTAGACAGAAATGGAGCAACACATCCTGGGCCTCCCCAGGGGGTACTAAGGATGGGCTGAGGAGCAGACAGGTCCCTACCCAGACTCATAAAAAGTGGTCCAGAGCACCAGGCGCCCAGGCCAGCAATGCCCGCAGGGCCAGGAGCCGGCCTCAGCTCAGCACCTGGCTCAGGTAGCCACTCATGGGAGTGGCTATAGAGAGGAAAGTGAAGGAGACCCAGACAGGTGACTGCATAGCCGCGTGCTTCCATCAGAGGGTGGCTCTAGTGCCACCTGCAATCAGACTTGCTGCGGAGGAGACTTCTCAGCAATGTAGGGGAAGCATTTTGGGAAACATTTTATCATTTCCCAAACTAAAGAAAGTTTGACTTCTTTTGACCTTGTTCTAAGTTCTGGGAAGCCAAGGATCCTGCTCAGCTTACGTTTGCATCCCCATGAGCCCCAACCATGGTGCCTGGCTCAGAATATATATTTAGTAAGTTTTATTTTGTTTTGTTTAGAAGAAATAGATAGCACCTACAAGGTCTCAGTAGGAGAACTAGGGTCATTCACCTCTGAAAGAACAAAGAGGGGGCTTCTGGTATTTAGAGATTTGGGCAAGGCCCACAGGCTAGGCCTTGAGAAAGATCATTTCTTATAGCCTGTCCTTCGGCCTTGAGTCCATCCCAGGTCAAGGCCACTCGGGGCCCATGATCCTCCAGAGCAAAGGATTTGACAGCTCATCCCCCTCAGACAGAAACCAGCTCCTCCTGTGAAACCTTTCTTCTCGTCTCTAATTCTCATTTCTATTCTTCTGCACCTGGATTTGTTGTATGGGGTCTTGATTTAATGGAACCTGTTTAAAATGACCTTTTTGACCCTCGGTTGAACAGATCCTCTTAACCTTTAACTGATTCTCAAGCAAAATGACAGAACTTTTGGGCTGAAGCAGTGAAACCATAATCAGACACCTAGCAAATTCACATTTCTCAGTTCCAAAAGAGTTTCATTGTTCATTGTTGGACTAGAATAGAATGTAAGCTGCACTCACACATGTGTTACCCATAGACCCACATGTGATCGTCTCTCCATCTGTGTGTCTGGAAGGCAGCTGGAGATGGGTCTTAGCAGCTGCCTGCATGCTCTCCTGCTCCCTGCGCACCCCCTCACCCCACTTTTTCTCAGAATTGCACACATTCCTGTCCTGAAATGAGAAGAGGAACATGTGGGGTGAGAACATTTGGTCTTTTTCACGCCTGAGACCAAAAGCATACACCCCTGATGAGGCCAGGAGAGGCTCCCGAGCTGGCGGTGAAAGACGGCAGCAGACTGGCCTGCACTAACCAGCAGAGGCTGACACACACTGAGCCCAGGGGACGCAGACATGCTACATGTAGCAGGAGAAGACACAAGTCAGGTAGGCAAGAGGCTGAGATGGGAGGATCTTCAGGGCAGAGAGGCAGACAGACACCTTGGGAGACCCTTGGATTCCAAAAATGGGGGCCTAGACACACACGCTCTCTCAGGGCCAGAAATTGGTGGAGGAGTGGAGGGACCTGGAACTAGGGGAGGAGGAGAGCTCCAGCTGGGCTCTGCCCCTAGCTCTCAGGGGACCTGAAATATCTTCACTGGTAAAAAATGAGGAGGCAGGATGGGTCTCTAATTCTGCGAAGCTGACACGACATACTTTTGCATTCACAGCTGTAGAGGGAATCTGTCAACAGAAAGCAAAGAAGAGCTTCTCTGGCTCCCCAGGCTGGTGGTGGGATGGTCTAGGTGGATCCTCATGAGAAGGCTTCCGTCTGCCCTTTCAGTTTGCTGACGCTTTCTCCACAGCCCTTTGCAATGGGTCAGAGCTCTTTCTCTTAGGGTGTATAGACTCCACTTTAGTGTTAGAGCCCCATTAAATTCCCCCTAACACCTCCTTCTCCGGTCTCCTTCCTTCCCTTTCCTCTTCTCCCATCTGCCCTTAGCCTGGCTTTTTCCCTCTGACTTCCCTGGCTGCAGAGTGATTGAGAACCCTTCCCCCAGGTTCTCTGGGCCCTCAGTAGAGGTCACGTGTGACCTGACTTCAGAAGCCCCCGTGCCGCCTGAGCAGTGGTCTTCCCTACTCTCCCACTCACAAGCATTCCCTTGGAGGTGTGCCCCTTAGTCTGGGGTGTCCCTTCCCCAAGTCAGTTTCTCAGAGGGTCTCTGGGGTCCTGCCTGCTCTCCAAACTCTTTCTGTGGCCATTCCCTGAAGGCTTTTGCTGAACCCACTCATTCCCAATATTTCTTGTTTGAGCACATGACTCTCTGTATTTCTGCCTTCTTGGTCTTGCCCCTTCTCCAAGACTTCAATTTTCTATTTTTACTCTAGCTCTTATACTAATCTCCAGAGATAATAAAGAAAGATATCACCAAGGACAAAGAAATCATTTGCAACTGAACGCCCCATTGCCCCTGCTCACCCTAGTTATCTTGCTTGAGAAAGGGTCACCACACAAACCCTAAGGGTCTGGGGAAACTCAGCCCAGGCAGGTTAAGAAGGTTAATAGACCCCAGGGCCATTGGCAGAGTGGAGCCAAAACTCATCCCCCGGATATTTTTGCAGAGGTGCTCAGAGAGCTCCAGCACTGATCAACGCAGTGCATTTGCATGCGGCGCCTTCTTAGTTCTGCTAGATCCGCTCTATTTGTGGAGTCACTGCCTGGCTGAGGGTTAACTGCTCAGGAGGCTTTTGATCTGTATGTGAAAGAGTAACTAAAATCAATCCAGCAGGCAGCCTGGTCAGCTAGCTCTCTCTTTTTCTTCTGTTTCTAGATAACATCCAAATAGCCTTCTTCAGATGGGTGCCAGAGAGTAACTATTCCAAAATTAAAGGGCAAGGATGTCTTTTCAAAAAAGTGTTTTGAAACATGGGCCCTGTAACATAACCTTCCCCTCTCAGTGAGGTAGGCTTTCTAGGGTAGCCTGTCTGCTATCCTAGTTTCCTTGCTGTAAAGAAAAATGAAAGGCCAAGCAACTGTGAGTACCTCCTGGGGCTGGGGCTGGTTGCGTGACAGGTCATTTATTTCAGGGCACAGCCTGGCCACTTGCCAGGCCCTCAAGTGTAAGTCCAGCCAAGGAGAAACCTGAGCAAGGTGGATGCCCCCCAGCATGGGTCCTCTGCTTCCCAGCCAGGGCCTTCCGGCATCTCATGGATATGCACAATTAGTAATGCTTTTGAGGACAATGATTTGGTCTCATGGAAATAGGAGAACTGGCCCAAGATAATGTCTGGTAAACTTAGACGTTCCTCCCCAAAGTGATCTTACACTCACGTAGAATCACTAAACAGCTGCGTGATCATATTACAGAATCTTCGTCAAGAGCCAACTTGTCATGGATTCCATCCCTAAATTCCAGAGTTTCTCAAACAAAAGGAGCCCTGATGTGAACAGAGCTGCAATCGGCCAGATGGGAGAGACACGGAGATCACCAAGAGTGGGAGCACCCTTTCAGATGTTTTGGCCCAATCCGCCTCAGTTTGTACATTAAAAAAAAAAAATCCCTGAGATCCAAAAAGAAGACAGAATTTCCTAAGGTCACCCAGTAGAAGAGCTGGGACAAGAGAATGAGATCCTTGAACCACAGAATTGCGCAGCCCTTTCCTTGAAGAAACTCTGAGGGTAAGATTCTAGGTCAGAGGGGCAGCGACGAAGCTATATTGATAGAGTCTGGCAAGAGGAGAAATCTGCCAAGAGGAGGAAGAGGTGGGGGCAAAGTTCAGCTTTTCCTAAGCCATAAATACAAAGTTAAACAAGATGAAGCCAGTCATCTAGGTCTGTGACATTACTGAGAACATGTATCACTGAGGTCTTTTTAGAGGATCAAAGAGAAAGAGCAAATAGTGTTAGTCATTCCACAGTCTCAAGCACCTACGTCGTGTGGGACACTGTGTTAGGTGTTCCAAGGAATCGGGGGTAAGCGTGGCCGAGAGCAGCAGTTCCAAGAGCTGGTCTGGTGCCCGCCAATGACAATGTTTTTACAGGTACTCACATGCGCACATGCGCAGTAAGGAATGGAGTATTTCATCAATTTATTTTCTTTATTCTGAGATCATGTCCTGTCTTTCTGGACTGTTGTCAGTACAACTTTCTCAATTTTAAACAATATCCTTTCAATAAAATGTTGGTAACCTAATCAGGGTTGTCTCAAGTGTTTCTGAAACTATGGGTTGATGAAATCCAGAAGTCTGGTAGCCATAGCTGTGGTTGAAAGGGCATGGACTCTAGGGACAGACAGATGTGGGTTCAAATTAGGGTTCAGCTATTATTAACTCCGTGACCTTGGGGAAATTCCTCAACATTCAGTTTCAAGTTTCCTACCTGTGATAGGAAAAGCCCCCAGAACAGGCAGTGGGGGTGGGGGGGGTGGTTCCTGTGGAAGTCCTCACAAATAGTCCCCATCCCTTAGACACATCCACACATTTGCGTATGTGCATGCGGACCCACGTTGTCCTAGGTGCTGTGTGGGAAACAGGAGACTTTCATAGTCTTTGCTCTCAAGGAGCTAAAAATGTTGCTGGTAGAACAGTCTACCTCACCAGAAATCATGGGGGAGACCTGAAGTCTAGCATATCTTTCTTCTTCTCCTGAACAGTTTCTTTGGTTTGGTAACAGTGACAGAATTTTCAGATACTGCCTTTTACAGTTCACATTATATTGGTTTTTTTCCATGGCTGGTTTCAGTTTTTACAAAGGTTCCCTCAAAACTCGTAAAGCTCTCTTTAAAACCTCATAAAGTTTCACCTGTGGATGTTTATTGCCCACAGGATGTGAGCTATGTCCGTTTGGTTTTGATAGATTTACCATAATTAAACTTGGGCCCCCATTTCCCACCAGCCTTGTAAAAATGGCTGCCTCTGGACTGAGCACAGGGGCCTCTCTCTTTTGTCCCCCAGTGAGCTTGGCTTATGGGCAATGATTCTAACTCCCAGACTTCGGAAGTCCAGCAGTTTGCTCCAGCTCTGGGCTGTGGGTGTTCTCTACGAAAGCCACTCCGAGCTCATTCTGGTCTCCCCAGGCCCTTCCCAGGTGCCATTCCCAGGAATCCATCCACAAGAATTTGTCAGACTGAACAGGGAGAGGACTTTGAGAGCAGACAAGGATGTTAAAGATGTTCCTGCTACAGTCAAGGGCAATTCTCAAGTGCATAAAAACAATCCAAAGTCGTTCCTTCCTCTATTGACCCAGTTTATCTCTCTGGGACATGCACCCATTGGCCCTAGTCCTATATGAGAGTCCTATAAATATTTATAGAAAGACATCATGTCTATCCTTTAACTTCCTTTTTTTTTTTTCATGCCAAATGCCACCTTACTCCGTTGAATCTGACTTTAAGGACATGGTCCCCAGGCTCCTTGCCATGCTGGTTGGTCCCCTTTGAGGTTCCCATTTGGTGTGTCTGAACCACACTGGAGTTAAGAAGAAGCTTCTTTAGGGGTAGATCTCAGAGTGCCTGGCTCAAGACCCCTGTTCCCAGGATGAAGGGAGGCACTTCAGGGGTAGCCAGACAGAGCTCCAGACCAGAGAATGCATTGCCGTCTGGGGGGCTAGGCCACTGCGTCAGAATCTAGGACCAAGTACAGAGATGTCAGCTAGGATCAGGATGGAGAGGTCACTGTGGCTGAAGACAACTCCAATTTGTAAGCCCCACGCCCTGGGGGTGTGGGCTCCGGGTAATAACAGCGACGTGAAGGAGGCTGGAGAAGCAGTCTGAGTCAAGAATTATTTGGGGGATTCTTTCGTAATGTACATAAACAGTGAATCACTCAGATGTACCTGAAACAAACAGGATATTGCATGTCAATTACACATCAATAAAAAAGTAAAATAAAATCTTAGTACAGGAAAAGTGAACGGGGACAAGCACAGCGACCGTGGGCCTGAGGGGCTCACTAATGAAAACCGGAACATTATAATCCCAATTTGGGCTGTTCAGAGGACTCGTGCCCTTTTCCCTACTTACGCTTTTTTAAATTTTGAATGTTCCTGACAGTTGAGGTCAATATAAACATACTACTGTAAACATAAAATAAAAATAGATCCAAAATTTGAAAAAAAAATTGTTATTTAATTCTAAGCTTCAACAGAATGTTCACTGATCCCTTGTCTGTATTCTCAGGATTCCTCTGCCTGGAAGGACAGATACTCTCCCTGCCTCATCTTCAGCACAAAGGAAACCTACTGGCTCATATAACTCCAAGGTCCTAGGACCAAGGGCAGCTGCTGCTTCAGAACCTGTTGGACCCAAGCAACTAAGCTGCTGTTCCTCTCAGCAAATGTTTCCAAGGGGGAGTGTCTAGCAGCTTTGGTTCACTTTTTCCCAGCTTCATATTCAGCTGAAAAATGAGCTTATGTTTCCTAAGAATTCCAATAATAAGTCCCAGAATTGGGTCATGTGTGTATTTCCAGAGCACAGAGGTGGACCTCTAACCATGTAAGGCAGGGGCGGATGGATGGACGTGAGATCCAGAGGAAGCAGAGATGGGAAGTGTCCACTTCTCTGACTCACTTCAGATTAGCTCTGGATTTGGGGACACCGGGCCTGGGGGGGGGGCAATGGGAAGAGCAATGAGTTGAAGGTGTCTGCCACCTGGAAGTCTTCTTTGTCAGAAGTCAGCCCAATACTTCAGACATGGTCCAAACTGAGGGGTATAAAGGGATGATCTCCATATCCCTGGCCCTGGCCTTTGATGAAAGCCCCTTTTCGGAAAACACATGACCCTCTGAAGCTTCGACACAACTGCTGGGCATTCAGGCAATGCCTTTGGAACCTCTGCACATGAACTGTCATTAAGGCACTTGGTCCCCATCCTTTCTTAGTTGAAGCGTTATATAGATTTTGCTTTTAGTTCTGTCTCTTTCCAACTTCAGGGGGCATTTTCTGGGATGCAAAAAAGAACACGTAATGCAATCTTGCCTCTCTGCATCATTTTCTTCCTTTGGAAATAATCACAACAGAGCCTTGTCATAATTTTAAAACTCAAAGCTTGGCTGGGCTCAGTAAGCCAGGGTCTAACTTGGACTTGAACATCAATGCCAACCCGAACTCAGCTCAGCCTGGATCCTTGCTGAGTTGTTTATTTTCCCCTGATCTTAATCTTAACACTCTCTTGTGAAGGCTTTTTGGGAGAGGGGCACTCCTCAGAAAGGGGACTTCTGGAGAGGCTGAATGACTTCATCCTTCCTGCCCCCAGGCATCCTGCTTTCTTCTTTTTGGACAAGAATCTTATCCTTTCCTGTCCTCCCTTTCAACCCTCCCACTTTTTGAGCTGGAAATTTTCCTGACAAAGTCAAGTCATAGGTGACAAATCATATATGGGTCACATTCCCAGGTCTCCTCCTCCTCTTGGCTACCCTTAGGCTAGAGAATCTGGAAAACATCAAATGATTCAGAAAGTGAGCTGAATGGGTTCTTCGTGCTTCACATTTAGTGCCAGGGAGGAAAGAAGTGGCTGATGCAAGAATTGAACACAGTAGGAGTTGAGCAAAAAGATAAAAAGAACCCAACCATAGCTAAGTACTCCTACATAAAGTACTTAGGGAAAGTACTCAATGGAGACGCATGCATGGCTGCGGATCTTTAGTTGCTGCTCTCTGCCTGTAAGATGTGCTCAAAATCTACAGAACTCCCCTCCTCATGCCTAGGGCCACCAAGGAAGAGAGTGATGACATTAGGCAATTGGGGAAGCTAGGTTTGGGCTCAGCAAAATCTTTGGGTATGCACAAATGTCACTTATCACAACTACCAGTGACAAGCATGCAACTAGGGAGGAAAGGCCCTCATGGGACAGTGACTTGCATCCATACTATTCTTCAGCACCATTGGTGACAGCAGCCTGCAGGCACAGTCTTTGGGAGTGGGCAGCGCCCTGTCCTGTCAATGGAGAAGACTCACTGAGTCCCTGCTGACTTTGCTTTCTCCCAGGACCACCTCTTCACCCCCATGTCACATCTCTCCAGTCAGTCCACTGATCTTTCCCAGGATCCTGCTCCATCCTGTTCCCACCCAGCTCTAAATGCAGGGGACCTTCTCTGGTTTCTCTGGGGCAGGAGTGTCAAATTCATTTTCACTAGGGGCCACATCAGCCTCATGGTTGCCTTCAAAGGGCCGAATGTAGAGCTCCTTGCCCCTAGTAAAGGAGTAGCTACATTTATACAGTCCTAAAATTATTTCGGCCCTTTGAAGGCAACCGTGAGGCTGATGCAGCCCCCAATGAAAATGAGTTTGATACCCCAAGTCTGGGGGAAGAGTCCAAAGTGGGGTGATCTGGCCTCCCCATTCTCTTTCCAGTCAATGTCTTTAAAAAAATTATTGATTGATTTTAGAGAGAGAGAAGGAGGGGGAGAGAGAGAAACATCAATTTGTTGTTCTACCTGCAACCCTGGCATGTAGGGACGGCGCTCTAACCAACTGAGCTACCCCGCCAGAGCTCTCTGTCTTGCTCTTACAGGGCTGCCCCCTTTGATGTCATGGGCCTTTTCTTCTTTCAATAACACTCTCCTCGTATACATTTTTAAAAATTAATTTTCAGCATTTTAAAGTGTGGAAGTAAAAAAACAAACATTGGTTTTTATTTCCCCTTTGCGTTCCTGTTTGAACAACCCTGATAATCCCCAAGATGACACGGCTGTCTTGAGAGGAGGTAAGCCTGGGACAGTGGAAGAAAAAAAGCACAAACACTGATATTTCAATATGTAATTTCATTTCATTCTCATTGGTTCCTTGCAGCCAAATGATGTGGTTGCAGAAAACTGACCTCTACAAATAATCCTTCTTTTTTAAATAACAATTTTGTTGAGATATTTTCCACACAGCATACAATTCATTCATTCCTGTACTTAAAGTACATGATATGATGGTTTTCTAAAAATTATATTAATACATTTTTTCTTAAAAATTATTCACAACTAGCAAATGGCTTAATATGTAGCATCTTTACATTAAATGCTTTTAAAAATATAATTAATATTCAGCTTCAATATCTGCTAAATTAAGAATGACTTCAATACAGTCACGATTTGCCACAATGTCCTTAACTCTAATGCCTTGATTGGCCACATTCCAATCTGTCACGCTGTCACAATCTGCATGGAAGCTCATCAAAACATTCCTAGCTTACATAGTCCAAAGGGGTGCCAGGGTGGGGTGACTTACCAGTACTGTCCAATAATCCATGCTTTAAAGACTGCATAGATGCCTTTTGTTCTAAATAAAAGCAAAATCTTTTATCTAAAAAATCATATTCACGGTTGTCACAAGTAATCTTTCGATGCAAGCAGCGCTTTGGGAGAGCAGATACTGGTGCAATAGGGATGTTTGAAATTCTGCAGAAGTCCAACTCAAACATACAAAACTGCCCCGCAGAACACCCACTCCAGGTGAGTTTGTGGGTACCAGTGCCGCTTCCGCTCCACTCTGGATCGGGGGAAAGGGAACTTACATTCATCAATTAGCCCAGCCCTTGACATAGATTTTATTATGTAATCTTCACAAGAAGCTTCTTCCTATAGGGAGAATCAGATGAAGCAGCTGAGCTCGAAGTCACGCAGCTAGTAAGCGGCAGAGCTGGAGGCTTCAACGCAAGTCCGGTGCGTCTAGAGCCCTTCTGTTCCTAGCTCTTTTCGTGCCTTAGGTCGCCTCGGAGAGCCAGGATAACATGGGAGCTGTTCTAGAAAACTTTCTGAACTTAAATACTAAATTTCTCTACCTTTCTGGAAACCCATTAGCGGGAAGCTAGGCCGTCAGCTGGTGTTTACAAAATGTGGTTTTCAAGTCACTGGTTCCTGTCCTATGGCCATGGGGGACACTCTGGAGGCGTGAAGGCTTTTGCCATGGGCCTCCCTCAAAGGGAACAGATAACAGGGCCAGAGCGGATTGGCTAGTAAACCTAAAGCTGCTGGACCCCCCAGGGCCTGGCACCTGATTTTGCATTTGTAACTTTGTAACCTTTACCTTAAAGAGTGTCCCTCAAATGGCATAAGCTTCAAACTCTACCAAACCTGCACCAGCCCCATCCAGAGCATCTCCCTCCTTCTTCTCTCTTATACACGGGGCTTCTCCCGCCCCTTTTCCTGAGGCTACCTGTCCTTTCTGAAGTACCCCCTTAAATGCCAGGTTCCTTGGTTCTGAGCCTCCCCTTCATCAGTCACTCTAATTGTCATCTCCTTTGCCTCAAAGCAATGTTCCCCAGGAAGGTAGATTGGGTGTCTGGAGTCTCCAACAGTGTTCAAACGTTTCAGGAAGCCGAGGGAAGAAGCACATTTATCAGACCTCATCAGACCTCAAAGGTCAACTGAAATGTCAGCTGGCGTTGAACCAGGCCCAATTGTACCTGCTCATGTGGGGACACTGAGTGCCTTGTGCTCATCAGAAGCCTGGCTGGCAAACACATTCATCTATGATTAATTAGAACATGGAGAAACAAAGTCATTTAATGGGTCATTAAAAAAAAAAACCAAAACAACACAAAACCCTTTGATTGCTTGGAGACCAACGATTTCCAAAGCAATTGTTTAGGGAGAGGCGCTTGGAGGCAAAAATATTGGGAGTCACTCCTTTAAACATTCAGACCCCAGAAGGATTCACCTTTCTAAGAGCAGAGCAGAGCCGATCCGGGAGCCAGGAGGGAGCAGTTTGAAGACATCAGGTTAGACTGAGCAGAAAACACGTCCAATGCCGAAACTCCCAGCGTAGGGCTCCCAGAAGGCTCTCCTGGAGGGAGACTGATGGCATTTATTTTAAGAAGGCCACCGCTGCAAATACCCTTCCGCAATCCTGGCCTCTGATCGCACAGCCTGACCCTCAAGGTGGCATCTGATACAAGAGGAGTTCATCTTTCGAAAAATCTCACATCTTAGCCCATCTCTCACATTATCTACTCTGAAAATGGTAATTGGCAAAAAGAAAAGAGAAAGGAGGAAGACAGAGGAGCAGAGTAAGAAATAGTATAATGAAAAGCAAAGGAAAAGGTGAAGAGAGGAAAGTAAAAGAGGGAAAAGGAGTTAGATGAGAAAAGAGAAAGAGAAAAAAAAGCGTATGACTAGTGACACCTGAAAAACAATAAGGCCATGCAGCCGATCGCATCTTTTAGAAACCCTCAGCAAAGGCAAGGGTGCCTTCCCTGCAACCGTAAGGTCCCTCCTCTATCCCAGGCCATGGGGATCCTCTCGCCTCCCCCTTCACTTGCAGGATCCACTTCTCCATCACAGGGTGGTAGCTTCAGGGAGTCCTCGGAGATGACTTAGTATTTCAGGACTGTGATGGGATTTTGCAAAACCCAAACAACACATAGCAGAGACATTGCTCAACTGATTCCTCAAATACCACCACCTGGGGTAAACCTGGGCCAGCAGTTGAACAGCTGCACCCCATCAGCTCTCAGTGCCAGAACTGGAGAGGAGCCGTGATTCAATAAGATAAAGAGAGGCCCGGGGCAAGACATGTGCAGTGAGAATGGCCACAGAGCCCGGGAGCATCAGCTCAGCCCATGGGCCTGGATTTTCCTTCTCCTTTTATTGGAAGTACACTAATATAAAAATAAGTACCACTCCACTTTCATATAACACTTTATAATTTAAGCATTTCCCTTGCATTATCTCTTGGATCCTCTAGCATTTAAAATTGTTTAAAAATTAGCGAAATGTTCAATGTGTTTATAATTTTTCCTATCCAACTCACATATTTTCCTACAAACATTGTCTATCACTTTCTTATAAATGCAGCACAGGCAAAAAAATTTCCTTTGACCTTTTTTTCCATCTTTTCTAAAGCAGCCTTTCCTCCTCTGGCAGTTCTCTGGATACCATAATTATAGGGGTTTTTTGTTGTTGTTGTTTCAATTTTGCTTTCCTGTCTACATCTCCAACATTGTAATCCTTTGTTCCCTTTCCCACTTACCTTCAGAAAAAGGTTTGTTCTTTGTACCTGTGGCTGCCCCTTTACCTCCTCTTCCTGCATTAGATTAGCCAACAGTCTTTAAATTCTTTCATGACCGGAGGACAATTAGAAGTACAAAGATAGGTGTTGTGGAATCATCTTTCCCAATGGTTCTGCTCCTAAATATTATATTGTCTCAAATCCAGCTCTTTCCTGACTAGCTGGTCAGCCTTGGGAAAGTAACTTAACCTCTCTGTCCTTCTGTTTCCTCCACTTTAAAATCAGGATACATGTAGAACCGACCTCATAGGTTTATGGTAAAGACTTAAAGAGGTAATGGTGACTGGGTACTGCAGAGCCTTGTACCTGGCATGGTGTGGGACCCCCAAATGTCAGTTCCTAAGCTCCTCATTGCACCTTCTCTTCTTTTCTCATCAACCAGGAGTGCAGTATCATGAGAAGGGAAGAACACATGCTCGTGGAATCTAAGACTTATGTTTAATTCCAGCTTTTGCTTCCTTGGACATTCATCCTAGTCTCATTGTGCATGTGCATTGAATGGTGACAATAAAAATCTTCTGTACTCATCAATCCACATGCGGTAGGAATCAAATAGAAGGTGTATAAAAGTGCATTCTAAATTAAAAGGTACTCTGCCAATACAATTATTAATAAGACATTCTGAGTATAGTACTGTTTTGTCCTACTTTTACAATTTTTCTGTAGCTTCCTAAGGAGCTTAAAATAAACAATAGCAGTAAAATACAAAAATAAAATTTCCCTCTTACTCATTTTTAAGTGTACAATTCAGTGGTGTTAAGTGTATTCACATGTGTGTGCAACCAATCTCCTGAACTTTTATTTTGCTTTTGATTGCAGTCCTTGTACAAGAGCAGGGCTATTCAATTTTTTTTTTTTTAAGTTAACAACTATCTCCTAAGAACAGGTTCCCTTGAAGCACTCACTTAGGGATGGGTGAGGAGCTGGCCATTTGAGCAGGGAAGAGCTTAGGTGATTTGGGGATTGAGAACATTCTGTTCAACCAGAAGCTGTTAGTTCTAGAAGATGAGAAGTTTGTCTTTTGTGCAGGAGTCGAGGACGAGATGCTCCTTGAAAGATGGCCAATGTTATGTTTTGTGAGAATAAGGCCAAGAAACGAGTGTAGAACAATGGACCAGCAGAGCAATCGTGGGACTGACCAACTCCTGAATACAGCTCAGAAACACGGGCAAGATGAAGTTGGGTTAAGTTGTGGATAACACTAGGGCATGTTGCATACTCATTACCCTGTGACAGCCGCACCAATCCGAGCTTTAGGAATCTATTTTGATAATTATTGTATTTTTGAGTATTTTGGTTTATTTTTCCCAAATATTCTTGGTCTTCTTTGTAGGTTCCATTTGAAAAATGTCAAGTGTATCTCTTTTCACAAAGAGAAAAATCCATGTTCTGAAGATACTCACAGTGCTGCTCCCGACCCTCCCAGGTAAAGAAGGAGGGAGAAGCCAGTGAGCTGGAGCAGAGAAGCGGAAATTCAAAGGATAGAAAGACTGCAGAGACTCTGTGTCCATCTTGAGTTTTTACCAACTCTTCCTCCTTGACCCATTGAGTTCCTTCCCAACATCAGGTCCTTTCCTACGTCATTTTAAATTAATACCACCTTGCTGCACCCATTGGTCGTTTTGCCATTTCTCTATACCTTGATACATTTGTAGGAAATTGTGTGGTCTTCAGCAGTGGGGTTACATGCTCAGGAGACTGTCCCTGTCATCAGCCTGATGGTGCTACTTCCTTGAACAGTGGTGTCTGTGTGGTCCTTTGTGGGGCTGTCCCATGAGTGGCTCTTGGGAGGTAGACTGCATTCGGGACCTCTCCCACCTCTGTGCCACACTCCATCCTTCCCCTTGTCCTCTAAGGCACCTGTAGGTATAATCTTTTCCCATGATTAACCTTCTCTATCTGCACTCATCTCCAAGACTCTGTTTATGAAGACTTTCCTCATTTGTTCTTTCATTTTTGCTACCTTGGCTCCACTTTCTTCACCTTTACAGGAGGAAAAAAAATACTCTGCATTGATCATTCCTGAGCAAGAGGACAGCTATTCTGTTATTTCAAGACCTTGGCTTTATGCCTCCCCTTGGGCATTTGTGTGTGTGTGTGTGTGTGTGTGTGTGTGTGTGTGTTTAACATGTCCTACTTCTTCATGGCATCTTGAAAAAAGGGTCTTCTCTCTCCTTAATGACCACCTTTATAGTTCTAATTTCTTCTGGTTTCAGTAAAAATTTGCATATTCTCTATTGGATCTTTTCAGGTTTCTAGGATTTTGAGAATTCCATTTTGATCAGGTGAGAGAATCTTGGTCTTTATTCCCCTTTCCTGAGCCATGTGACTTTAGGGCAATCACTTAGCTCTGTGAACCTCCATTTTTTTTCACTCAAGGATAAACATACTTCACTGAACAACAAAGCCAATGAATAAGACAATTTCTCAGCATCTTTACTGCTTAACACCTGGACTTCTGTGATCAGAAAAGTTGGCTTTTATTTTGTAATAATCTTCATTTCTTGCATATCCTGTTCTTTTTATTAGCCTATTTCTCTCTCACTTTTCTTTTAGTAAGTTTTGTCAGATGATTGAGATGACAAAGTTTGTACAGCACTTTACGGTTTTCACATACCTTTCATATGCAATATCTAGCTTTGTTCTATTGCTAGCACATGTAACTAATAAGCCATGAATCCTGCATCCTTAAAAATTATTACATCAATGTCTGATCAAGGTATGCTCTTTTTCTGTCACTCCGCTTTCCCCCATAACATTATATCAGGAACTCATTAGAATATTAACATGTGTAGCTTTAGTCATTCTTTTTAATGGATGCTTAATATTCAACTGTATGGATGTACCATAATATATCTAATCATTCTCATAGCAATGAGATAATTAGGTTATTTTTGGTTTTTGCTATCATACACAATACTGCAGTGAATGTGTGTGTGTGTGTGCGCACGCGCAAACTTTAATATATAGGGCCTGACACAAATAATGCCCCTTTTTACTACAAAATGATATGCATGTAATTCTGTAACATAACAATATCACACTCAGGCACACCATATGACATTTTAGGTGAAATGTTCAAATTGAAACTATAAATGCTTACAGCCATATTATTGCCCTACCAACCACACACAAGCAGGTGTTACTTCTGCCAGACCCTGTGTTTTCCTAGGGATAGAATTATTGCTTCTAGGATATGCTCACTCTTAGTTTAATGGCAATGGTCCCTACGTCTTTGCACCCACACACTGCTCTTTATTTTTAACATTTAGCTCTATCCCTTTTCTTCCTGGCAACTGAATTCTTCCCTCTACATTTAAAATGTGGCATCGTGCTAAGTTATATATGTCCTTCCTTTGATTCAAAAATTCTCATTCTGGAAATTTGTCTTATAGAGATAGTTAAGGATGAGCACATAAATTAGCTATAAGCATTTTTAATTATGAACATTATTACTAAGTACCTATGATATGCATAGGCATTGCATAAATTATTTTAAATATATCATTTTACTTAATTCTAACAATAGGTTTTGGCGTTGATAATGTTATTAAACTCATTCCACAAATGAAGAAACTGAGTATTAGAGAAATTAACTTCCCAAAGCATACAGCCAATATGCAGGGAATCTGGGAGCTGATGTTAGATTGTCATTGGGTTGTATAAGTTTAACCACTACACAAACTTCGACAGCACAGTGTGCAATAAAGTAGTGTTGGAAATAACTATCCCATGATAAAGGAATGGTTGAATAAATATGACATTTCTATACAGAGTGTTATATATAACCATTAAAATTGTATTACTCAAACTCATTCATTGTTACCTATATGACAAAATATTCCTGACACATGGGTTATGTAAAAAGACATATTGCAAAATGGTATGATGGTTCCATGTCTGCTTTTAAAAAGGTGAGTGAACCCAGTTCCTTCTACATGCATAGAAGAGTTAGAAGAGCTGAAGATTATCTTTGGGTTCATAAGATTAAGAGTATTTTTAAATATATCTTTTTTGGCTTGTTGATTTCTTCTGATTTTTCCCCTATAATGATTATATATTACTTTTGTAATAAGATTAAAACTAAGGCTTTAAAAATAATAAAAAGGAGATCCAATTTTGCCAAAGAAGTTTGATATTAATGAAATGGGTTTAAATGTCTAAGAAATTTATTTCACTGTCTGTTATTTTAACTTGTTCAGGTGTGATCCATAAACTGACATAAGATAAACTTTCCCTTTTTCCCTTTTTTGGGGGAAAAGTCACTAACATTTGCAAGTCTGTTTTTTACTTTCTCTTTCCCTTTTGTTTTTTTCACTTTCTCTTTCACATTCATTCATCTTTCCACAGCTGTTGAAAATCCAGGTCCCTCTCAGGGCCCTACTCCTACTTTGGAGACGTGGGGTTCCGCCACATCTTCGGCTTGTCGCTGCTGTCTCCCAACCCTGCAGAGTTTCTGTGGAACACTTTCTTCATTTTGTAGGAAGCTAATTCCCACAACTGCTCATTCTTAAATAGGGTTTTAGTTTAAAATGCTTTCACATGCATAATCTGATTTGACTTGGCCAGTAGGTCTTTACAGAAAATAGGGGGAAACCTTTAGAAACCCATTTTACAGAAAAGAATACTGAGCTTCACCAAGATTGACTTCACTAAACCACACATCTAGGAAGTGGCAATGCTAGGAGTAGAACCTCGGTCTCCTGACTCCAAGTCCAGTACTTCCTTTCTACCGTCCTATACCATGTCTGAATAGAGTCACCCAGGCCACCAGATAGATTAGAACCATTCCCCAGATCTAAAGACTTATGCCCTTCCTGGGTGAGCAGATCCTTTCAACACCCAAAATGGGATCCAGGTGGTGCTACCCCTGAAGGTACCATTGTGTTTATAGGTCTGCTTATCCCAGACACAGAGCAGGCACAGAGCTCTCCATGGTCCTGAGATCGCTGGTCCTGAGCCCGCAATGACCCCCAGTGCTCTTGCACATTGGAATTGTTCATTACTTGGCCACTACTACAATATTTATTCTTTTGAACCTCACCGACTATTCTGCCTCATGTTGTTTCTACTTCTCTTCTTGGTTATCATTTGATCAGGTCTCAGGATATGCAGTGTCTTTGGGGCCAGAGTTCCATGTATGCTCCATAAAAGCTTTTCCCTACGTGTTGCTACCCTTGAATCCAAGATGAACCCAGTTCCTTGACAACTAATGAATTTCCCTATTCACCTTCAACCTTGAAAAACAAAGATTAACCTGCATCCAATTTTTTCTTTTTACCTTTCTGCATATTTATGCTATTTGTTCCATGTATATTTGTTCCATATATGCTTTCAAACTTGCTTTACCAATATTGTGTTAACATCTTTTGTCCTTCAGGTCTTTTTGTTTTTTTCTTTAATTGTCTTGTTTGTCTCTTCTTCACTTCTCAAGCTTCTATTGACACTCCCTACTTCTGGGGCTTTGGTTCAAGCAATAGTTAACCAACATGATTCTTAGTGTTAATTTGTCTTACCTGGCTTAGTGTTTCTCCAAAAATGACCCATAGTCTATCTGAATCATAATCCTCTGTGGCTACCACTAACATTTAGAGTTCTGGGTTTCATTTATGACTGATTCTTCTGCTTTGATCTGGGACCCTTCTCAATCTGGTTTCCCTCCTTATGGACTGGGAAACCTCTGTCCCCAGCAAAGCCCTAGACAGCACTGAGAAAGTAGATCTGAGCTCTTCCTTTCCAAGACCCCACACCGCATTTCCATCAGTGACCATTTCTACTGTGCTGTCCTCTGGCCCCCACTGAACTGTGCATGGTTTGTACCATACTACCCTCTAGAATCTATCTCCTCCTGCTTCTCCTTCCTCCTCATCCTTTTCCTCGTCCTTCACCTTAACCCCATCTTTCTTTATTCTTCCTCTTGGGTAGTCTGTTTGAATTGTTCTGGGGTTTCCTAAAGCTCTAGCATCTAGTTTGAATAATTCCAGTATTCCTATAGTATTTCCTCACTTCTCCTGGTCATTTCTAGAGCACATGTGTTTTTATCATAAAAGCTAGTTTTTATCAGCAAAGCTAGTTTGGTTCTAAGGACAAAATTGTGAGAGAAGTGAAATATATATATTTATTACATTCAAGGTCAATGACAGAGGTGATACTAGAAACATGGTCTGAAGATGTTTATAGAGCAATTCGATTCCACAAATACTTCTTGAGTCACTATCAGCAAAGCACTGAATCAGTCATTAGTGATACAAGATGGAGAAAAACTGCTCTCTCTGGTTTCATGAAGTTTGCTGTGGTTAACAAGAAGTTAAGAAATGGTCAAATAACAGTACCAGATGCTATGTGCAATGATTCAAGCTCTAAAACATTTACTCATGAAATATGAGAGCCTAGAGGAAGGAAAGAATGCTTGAATGCTTTTTACTAGGAGGTAAGGAGAAATGGCAGAGGGAGGAGTTCTTGGGCACATGGATTCTGATGTAGGCATTGAAACTCATGTACAATTTCCAGTGGGAATACACTGTGGGCTTGGAGAACACCCTGAGGACTTCAAGCTTGGGGTTTACAAGATTTGAGAAGTTTAGAGAGATAACTTCAGGCCACATCATGCAAGGACTTCAATGCCAAACTAACTTGGAAGTGGGAGAAGTCTGTATTTCATATCCTCAGACCAAGCTGCCTTCACACATGCATGAGATAAACACAGAATCCGAAGTATCATTTTGCAAATAATAGCACAGATTTGTGCACGTGAAATGGAAAACTTGACCAAATGGAGGATGAGGCAAGCACAAGAGTCCTTGAGCAAAGTGGTGGCAGCCACTCTGAGCATTAGCTGGGAATCGACACTCACAGTTCGATTCCTGGAGAGGGCAGCCCTCAGTCTCAGAAAGAAAGCTGCCCCTGGCTGCCTGGGACTTGTGGTGGCTTTCTCATGAGTGTCCTGAGTCTGAAATAGAGCATTCATAGCCTGAATCTTGGGGTCTTCATTGTGTCTTTCACATGGTAGTAATGGTAAATAAAAGTTCCTGTCAGTGACTCAAGCCGCTTCAGCAGTGAAATGGGGGAGTATGGGAAAAGGTGATGTTTAAGTACAAGGCAAAGAACTGGCTTTTCTAAAGCATGTCTTAGCAGCATGTGGCTAAAAATAGCCACCTGTTCCAGGTCGAATTCCAAATTGGAAGAGCTCTTCACATACCATATTCAAAAAGCCTCTGTCACCCAGTAGCCATGGCAACAGGCATCCCTGAATAACTGTAGAGAGATGTCTTTGGACAGGGGCTGGTAAAGAGAGTTGACACGACAGCCTCTGGATAAGGGGTGAGCCTTTCTGCCTCTTCCCTGAGTTGAAGCCTCATCTTTCCCTCCAACTTTCTGGCCCGTATAATTTTGCACAGTCATTGGTTCCTGTTTTCTCTGAAAAAAATGTTTTCCACAGTTAGTACCTTTGCGATGGGCTGGACTTGGGGCGGAGCGAGAAAGCCCACTGGCATGAGGAGAGGGGACGGGAGGCCAAGCTGCTTGGGTGAGACTTGGGAACTTCTGGAGGGCAGAGTAGCTCAGCATCTAATCTATGCTGTATGATTTTGCTTTTGCCTATTTCCTTTGTCAATGATCCCCTGAAAATGTATTTGTCACTTTGTGTTGATAATATTTAATGCTGTGGGTCTTTTTTTAAAATTGTTGTTCAGATACAACTATCTCCATTTTCACCCCACCACACCCACACCTATCCCTCCCATCCCTGCCTCCCCCCCTCGAACCCTCCCCCTTTGGCTTTGTCCATGTGTCCTTCATACATGTTCCTTGATGCCCCTCCCCCATTATCCCCTATTATCCCTCTCCCTCCTCCTCTCTGGTTACTGTCAGATTGTTCTTTATTTCAATGTCTCTGGTTGTATTTTGCTTGCTCATTTGTTTTGTTGATTATGTTCCACTTATAGGTGAGATCATATGGCATTTGTCTTTCACCACCTGGCTTATTTCACTTAGCATAATGCTCTCCAGTTCCATCCATACTGTCATGAAGGGTAGGAGCTCCTTTCTTTCTGCTGCATAGTATTCCATTGTGTAAATGTACCATAATGCTGTGAATCTTTTGGTTTCTATTGCTTTTTAGCCTTTGTAAATTCCTCGAAGTCCTGTCTTTAGGCCCCCATACAACACCAGAGCACTCCTCTACTCTGCTGGTGTAGCTTGTGTGATACACTGGCATGGGATGCTCTTAGGGCTTAGGATGCCCGCCCAAAGGCTGCGTTCAGCTCTCCACCTGTCAACTGCCGGGGTCCCAAATGCTGACACATGGTTGAAATGTATTAAATAGGACTCTCTTGTACAGGTTGTCCTGGAAGAGAGTTGTAAACTATGAACTAGACCAATCCAAATCATTATGCACAATCAACACTCTTAAGTGTATGCATAAATATAAATGACTAAAGATGCTTGGGATGACTTTGGGGATGAGGGCAGAAATGTGAGGATGAAAAGTAGCCAGGATGTCCTGATTGTGTTCTTCAGGTGACTGACAGCCCGAGTAGGGAAGGCATTTGGGCCCTTGAGACAGAGGATTAAAATCAGATCATTAGTCAGGTAAGGAGTCAGCACGTATTTTCTGAAAAGTCAGGAGTCCTGGTGACTTCATGAGATCTTCACTAGACAAAATCTGAAAACTACGCAGCTTCCTCTAGGAAATGCTCTTCACAAGCACAGTTCTAGATCCTGGCTTAGGTTTGCTAAGGCTCTCTTTCCCTCTCTCTTACCTGAAGAAAATTATGTATTTATTGAGAGCCTATACGTATGTGTCCTTCATAGAGCAAGGAACTCTAGGCTGGGACTGTTTCCTCATTCCCTGGTTCCACAGACCTTCCCTGCGGGCTGCTGTCTGCTGGGTGCTACATGGTCCCTGCCCTCCTGGACTTCACACTTGCATAGGAATAGGGCATTGTTCTTATGGTTCTGAGGGTTCTTGATGATAATCATTCCAGCTATGCCAAGAGGCACAGGGCAGCCTGGTTTAGTACATGAGCATATTAACTATATTTTCTTATTTTCTCTATTCTTGATGCTGTGGCTTGTAGGGCCCTGCTGATCCTAAAGAGGGGCCACCCAGGGCTGGCTAGTGCCTGGAGATACAAATGATCCTCTGTGTGAGTGTGCCTTTCATAGGCACACCAAGCAATCCGGCGCCCCAACCTGCCAACTCCCTCCTTTCTGGAGCTCTCACAGGTGGAGCCACTGTCCCCAGCCCTATCACTCCAGGCCAGAAACCAGGCAACTAGGGGGAGCCCCTAATCTGGTAGTGGTGGTGGCGGGGAGCTGCACAAACATCATTTTAATGGCTCCATATCACCCCATTGTGTGGCTACATTAAAATGTATTTATCTATTTCCCTGTTACTGTACACGCCATTTGCTTCCAAATTGTATTGAGATACTATCATGATGAGCAACCCTGTGCATAAAGCTTTTTTTTTCCTGTAAATTTGAGATTATGCAGTCTGAACACTGGCGCAAGGGGTAGCGATGAATGATGAAGCCAGAAGTAGCTGATACTGATACTTCCTCTCCTACTTGCGGTCCCTGCTCCCATTCCCGCCTAGGCAACAGCAGCCACCAGTGGAGCTCCGCCCTGAGGATATGAGCACATTTAAATTACTATCATGTGCCTCTATTACCTTGAGCATGGTGATCTGGAGCTAGCAGCAAAGGCTGTCAATCAGCTGAAAGGGGAGTGGCTCAGGACTGGCTGAAGGAAGCCCGGATGACTCTAGAAACTAAACAGAGTGGAGGCCCTGACAGCTTACCTCTGCGCTGTAGGAATAGGAACCATTCAGGTTCAGCAAGAGTAAGGCCTAGGAAGAGTTTTGTAACATCCCGATTCACGTCAAAGGAAATCAGCACTAATACACGAAGGGTTTGCCGCAGGGTGTCAGAATTGTCCAGAAAGTAGCAGGTTACAAATGCTATTCTAAATGGTAACACCTGTTGCATTTATGGTACTGCCACTGGATATCATGTCAGTGAACTCCAGGGGCTCACTTTCTTTGCAGTTCGTGTAACATTTTCTGTTTTTCAGGTTTTATGGATCAGGCTTGTGAGTCGATCAAAATAATATTTGTGATTTCTATTATTATTGAATTATTATTGTGCTCTCGCAGCAAACTGAATAAAAAACAAGATGAAAAAAATGTTTACAAAGTTAATAACAAACTCTGTGTTTACTCTTGGGTCAATTCCTCCCCCTCATTGAAGTTGTTTCATTTTCACCAAAGTTACACCAGGATTAAAGAGGCCAGCAGATCAATAAGACTCGTAAGAATAATGACAGTTCCCCCATGCGTTCCCATTCACCTTTCCCAGAGGCAACTGTTTTCAACTCCGTTAGCTGATTATTTTGGTATTTTTATATATATCTAAATAATACAATTTTATTGTTCCTTCTTGATGTTAAAACTCAGAAAAAAAAAGAGACCGGAAAGAGACAAGACCCCACCCCGCCTCTTTCCTTGACTTCGCCGATCAGCGATCAGGGGCCAGCGGCATTAGGAACGTTCCCCGAAGCACCTGGCCCTCGGGGGAGGAGTGGGTGTTCTCTCTCCACCACGTGGAACGTGCAGGAGACAAGCATTCTGTCCCAATGTTTGCGAAGTGTGACGCAACACGGGAGAAACGTTCCCATTTTAACACTGAGTGAAAAAGGAAGCCAGCATGATTGCTAGACACACAAGGATCAAGGGTGAGGAGAAGGAAAACTAATATCAAACAAAGGTAGTTTCCGGATGGTACAAACATGGGTGATGTCTTATTTTTTTCCATATTTTCTGAAATTTCTATAGATTATTTCTTTTTTTGAGGATAAAATGTTTAGTTTTTAAAGTCTGATGAAAATCTATTTTGCTTGTTAAGGAATACGGTTGCTTGTTGGTATAAGGCCACATCAGCCTAGAGCCTAGAACAGATTAATTGGGGGTCCCAGAACTGGCCAGGCTCTTTCCCCTGCTGGCCCTGACCATCCCCATGGGCTCCATCCTTGCAGAATGGACAAGGATGTGGATATTACAGCCAGATCCAGAAGTGGATCACCAGGGTGCCTGAACTGCTCTTGGAGTTGGACACAGCAGCACCTGATTAGAGAAGCTGCAAAGCATCAGGAAGCAGGGCGAGGGCATGGCCAACAGGAAGTCTCAGCCACCCAGACCCCGGTCCACTCCAGCCGCCTGGTGACTCAGTCCTGCCCTGGCTCAGCTGGGGAAGAAAGAAGGGTTCAGGCTGGAAGAACCTCGCAGGCAGGCGAAGGGCTAAGGCTCATGGGGACAGGATAGGCTGAGAATGTGGTACGTGGAAAGAGGTGCACGGGAAGTTCATAACAACGCACGTTAGGCCCTGAGGAGGAAAAAAATGTAGCTTCGTGTCTCATCTTGGGCTCCCCCAGAAGCAAACCCCTGGGCAAGGATTCAAGGGCAAGTAGTTTACAGGGCAAATGCAGGACATGCTGGTAGGGGAATGAGGAAGTGGGACAGGGGAGGCGGCAGCTAACAAAGGGTGTGGTAGGAAGCAGCCACTGCTGTGGGTGACCACAGCAGAATCCTGTGGGGAAAATCTGGGAAACAGTGTGGAGCTCGGGCTCTCTCCCACCGTAGGGGTGAGGAAGCGGGGCTGTGTTGCGCACAGTCCCCCCTTCCATCACTGGTTGAGGGCTGCTCTGGGAGATGTGGGTCTCGGGCATCATCAGCGGAGTGCGACTTCACCAGAGCAGCTCTCCGTGGCTTATGAAAAACTCCTCAAGTAGACAGAGGCAACTGCTGGCAGCGGGCAATCCGCGGGCCGCGCTGACATGGTAAGGACCAAGGGGTGGGCCCTGCTACCCCTGGGTCCAGGGTATCATTTCCCAGCCATGGGTCCAGAAGAGTTAAGTTTGTCCTCTCTGTATGGTGGCCATATGATTTATTATTCAAACCAGGACACTTTTACAGTAAAAGGGGACACTGTTAAAATGGATGCCAGGAGAATAGGTATGAACAGCGACTGTTCAAGCACACAGGGTGTGTCATCATGCCAGCTCTCTGGGCATCCTCCTGGTCTGGGCCCATCTCATGTGCTAGTTACAGCACAATATCTGTATACAGTTCTTTTTGTCTTTAGCCTTACAGTACATAGTCAAGGGTTGAATTCAAGTCTCAATTCTATTGACAAGAGTGCGCTAGAGCTTCACTTTCAGCCTAGTGGAGAAGAAGCATATTTGCCCAGTGATTACAATGGAGAATGATGAGTGTGAGGATGGGGAAGCTCTGCTAAAAATAGAAACACACAGTAGGTGCACCCAATCCTGTTACAGGTCAGGAAAGGTTTCCCGGAACAAGGAATGTTCAAGCTGACCCATGTGCTGGAAAGCTAAGAGTGAGGCAGGGCAATCTTTGAGGTGCAAAGAAAGCAGGTTTAGACAGCAGGTAAAACAGATGCCTCATCAGTTTGAAGTACTGGGTATGAATCAGTCCAGGAAGGGGTAACGTGATAAACACAAGGTATCAATAGTAATCTTCCCAAGGTCTCATCATGGCTCTCTCTGAAGAACAGGCAAGTAAGCGTCCAAACGGTGGGCTCATGTTCTATCTTCTAGACTTGTTTTTTTCTAAACCTTTTCAGTCTTTGGCAGTCTTGAAGGCCTCAGGAAGTCTTTATTTAGCGCTCAGGTGATACCAAGATGGGCCAGAGCAGAAAGACATGCACCTAGGAAGACTTCACCAGATCCAGATGGTGGCTGGCAGATGGGATGAGTCCAGGAGGTGGGACTGAGACTAGGAGATCAACTCAACAGAATCGTCCAGGTCACCATTACCATTTGCCAACCCTGAGATTGCTCCTGGGACCCTGAGCTTTTGCCTAGAGAGGTGGGGGTCAATGTGAATGAGATGGATAGTAGGTCCAGACCAGAGCAACACCAGAGCCGAGAGCCCCCAAAGCTGAGGCAAATCTTCTCCACTGGCCTGAAAGCTTCACCAGGGTAGGGCCTGGGGTTGTCTTTCTAACCACCATTTCCCAACACCCCACACACTGAGGTTCAGTAAACTTTGGAAGATGGATGGATGAATGGGTGGGTGGATGGATGAGTGAATGGGTGAGTGAATAGGTGAGTGAATGAATGATGACTAAATGGTGTGTGTGTGTGTGTGTGTGTGTGTGTGTGTGTGTGTGTGTGTAAGCAAAATTTCTGGTATTCTGAGAAAAAGGCAGTAGAACTCCACCAGCTGAAAAGTCCCTTAATCCCTGCTTTCCTCGCCATCACAGAAAAGGGCAAAGCCGCTAATACCCCCCAGAACACAAACATCACCCTTGGGCTGCCTGCAACAGCACAAAGGACAGCAGGGTGGTACTTGCCTGTTCTCTTTTCCTGAAGAAGTTCTAGAACAGCCCTCGGCAATGGGGGCAGTGGGGGTGGGGGTGCTGGTACTCTGCAGCCCAGACTGAGTACCAGGACAGAGGCTCTGAGGGGAGGGCTGGGGGCAACCTAGCTCAGGGAACCTGGAGTAGGGCACTATTTGTATCCCTTTTGGCTCTGTTTGTATCTCTTCCTGCTTCCTCTCCAACAGCTCATCCCAGCTGGATCGTAAATAAGAGAACAATATAGCCACATATTTATAGTCTCTGTGAATCACTGGTGACTAATTTTTCCCATTTTGTAACCCCAAATAGTTTTCTCTTTAGACTCCCCATGAGGGCATGAACCAGCCAATCGTTTAGATGACAACACAGATTTTTATTTTAAAAAAGATCCCCTTCTTAACAGGGGACAGAAGGTTTGCAAATACAAGCATCTAACCTAACAATTACAGTTTTGTCTTTCTGTAACAGTGATATTTTTATCTGCACCCAGCTCAGGGGAGTCAAAGAACTTTTCCCCCTGATTCTTTTGACTAGGAGAACTTTTCAAGGCTTTAGGTTCTGTCCTTTGAAAAATAAAGAAACTCCCAGAGTGAAAGGTATCTCTCCTATTTTTCCACTGTGTTTGTTGGCTGGGTCTCCTGAGCAAAGAAACGGTCTTCCAGTGTTTTGGTTCCATATCATTACGTTCCATTTAGTAAGCTCCACTTGCAAAAGGAGGCAGGGGCAGCCAGTTGCCAATGCCCTGGTTCCTCTGACATGTTCTCATTCAGCGCTGATTGCTCCCTGTCAAATTTGGCCCCTTGAAGTTTGTTTTTCCACGATTAGCATTCTTCAGCGTCTCCTACCAAAAGGCTCCATCACTCATGCGTATCTCAGATAATTTACTGCACTGCCTCTGAGGAATTTATTTCTATGATGTGTTTCTCAAAAACTCATTCAACTCCGAAATCAAACAATGGAGGGCTTGAGGGCAGGGGAGGAAGGCCTGGAGTGGAGATCTGGGGTGAGAGAAGAAGGTATCTGAGGATGTTGTCTAACCAGAAAACAAGACCCTGCATTCAGCATGATGTTGAGATATCAGCTGTCCAAGGTGTTGGGTACAGGAGCGAGTGTTTGGCTTGGGGGTGGCCTGCGTGTGCATAGAGGTGGGAGCAAATGTAGACTGAGAAGGCATAGACAGATGGGCGGTGGGGACCAGGCAGGAGAGGGTGGCTGGAAGGGACCAAATTTGGGAGGCCAGTGGGCTTCTGAAGGGCAGGGATGGTAGGCTCTTGGGAGGCCTTGGGCTCCTCCAACCTGGCCAAGGCCCAGTTACAACATAAGGCTGGTGTCCTGCACCTTCCCCCCAGGGACTCCAGCTAGGACTGGCGGCCTCTTCTGAATTCCCATTGCAATGAATGTGTTTGTAAGCTGCAGTCTGTAACGATGGTAGGCACACCCGGTCATTTTGCCATAGAGAGCTGAAACCTGCTACTTCGGGTTTGAGTTAGTTTCTTGCTCCCAGAAGCAAATGACTTTTCACCTCTGGATCTCTACCCCAGGCTTGTTTCAGCCATGGAGCCAGGCAGCCTCTAAGAAAGCCAGGTTTTCCTGCCTGCCAACTGAGACTTGCCAGTGCTGATTTTACACATTCCTATTAGTTTTTAACGAGTATTTTGTTTTCGTTTTAAAATCACAGCTACAGGGCCATAAACTTACAGGTCATGTGGTTGGAAGGGCATGCTAAAATTTTCTAAGGGTGTGTATGTAGAACCAGGTCCCTAAGGCTTCATTTACCCCTATCTTGGGTCAACGACTCCACAAGTATTAATTGAGCACTTACTGTATGCACAGCCCCATGCTAGATACCGTGGAAGCCATGAAAAGGTCAGAAGGGAGTGAGGGAGTGAGTACTTAGTCAACACCATCTAACCAAGTGCACTCACCTCTTGTACCCTCTTACCTCTCAAACCTCACCTTTCTCCGCACCGTTGGTGCTCTAACCTTGAACATCTCTCAGGTCCTAGCAGGTGATGTCTTCTCTCTGGTGACTTATTCATATCTGCTGCTTCCTTAACTTAAAATACCAGTTTCCCCTTAACTGTCACCTTCCCCAGGAAGTCTTCCCCGACCAACCCTATCTGCCCCCACCTCACCAAGTGCTCCTGACACCCAGAGGCTGCCCAGGTGGGGTCACAATATCCATCATACTTCATCGTTCCTTATTTATTGTCTGTAACTCTTTTCAAGCTCTGAGAGGGCAGGGCCGGTATATGTCTCATTCATCACACACCCCAGTGCCCAGCACAGTGCCTGGATCCCATAGGAAGGACCCAGTAAGGATGTCTTCTCCCCAAGGTAGGTGGACAGAGGCTGTGTAGCAGCTCACTCGGCAGCCTGTCCTACTTTGGAGGAACCTTCCAGGTTTATCTTACCCATTTTGATTTCAGGATGGTGACAGCACTCTTCTTCTGTCTCGCCCCCTGGCTTTGGGGGTCCCACACAGCTCTTCCTCCAGCTTGGCTGGGTCAAATCTGTGGGGATCTCACGCCCCAGACACTGGCTGGAACACCTCCTGAGCAACCCTCTATGAGCATTTCACATAGTTATATGTGTGGACTGATGGATCTGTGGACTGGTCAGGGGCTGATGTGTATGGTCAGAATCACAGGTCCAAGAGGGAGAGTCAGGGGGAAATGGGATCAGGACAAAAGTGGGTTGGGAGTAAAGGCGTGACCCCAGGCAGCTGCCTGGAATGCCAAGTGGTGGTTAGTAAGCCAGCAGGGGTGTGGTCCATGGGTTCATCAGGCTGGGTTCATCGGGCTGGTTTCAACGGCTACAGGCAAGGTGTATAAAATAAGCGAAAGTTCATGCCCCTAATAAGCTTAAAACATCAAAGGTATAAGAGGAGTTGTGAGCCTAAGTAGTTATCACACAAGAAGGGCCAGGGGAGCGCCATCTTGGTTCAGGGGATTCTGGGAGGCGATAGCATTTTGGAGGCGCCTTAGTGGTGGAGGCTGGATAAAGTACATCTGGTGAGGGTGCAGGCATTTCAGCAGAGCTAAATGAATACACGCGCTCCGGCTGGCCAGAGATCGTGCTGGGAGGAGACTAAGGCCTATTAAACCTGCTATCAGTTCCAGGTCCTGGGACAGAATTTGCTTCTAGTTAAGTTTTGATTAAAATTGATTTGCTTATAGTACTTCTTAGAATTCTCACCATAACACAATGAAAAATAAATGAGTAACCCCATTTTAGAGATGAAGAAGCAGGCTTAGAGAGGTGAAGGAAATTTGCCCAAAGGCCTACGAAGTTCTAGTTGAGAGAGAGTGGTGGGGAGAAGAAAGTTGGGGTGGGCCATAAGGAAGAAGACCTGGAAGTCCAGAGGCTTTGGATTTTTTTTTCATGTTTTTGTCTACGACATTTCAGAGCCTGAGACTGGTGCTGACCTCTTTGCCCAGTTTTTCTGGGGGATTTGATATGTGAAGTGTTAATGCTGTGTGATTCTTTCCCATGTGGGCAGGAAATAGATAGTAGTCTTAAAAAAAAACAACTACAGAGCAAAGACACCAAGTGCTTGCCTTTTGAGGTCCAAGGCCTCTATCCAGGTGTGAGTCAGGAAAGATGATGAAAAGATGAGATATAATATACGTAAATCATTTTTTAACACTCTCCTCCATCCACAACTAATGTGCTAAGCTGGAGAAGAGGAAGATGGTTTGGAGAGTTAGATGCACCTTCAGGGCTTTCTGGAGCCCTGAACCCTGTCTCCTCCTGGGTGGGGGAAATGACATCGCACTCCTGCGAGGATGGGCTTGGGGACCCAGGTGAGCCTCAGGGAGTCCCCTTGGCCACCATGGTGCGCTGCAGACTAGAAGTGCAAGTGGCATGTCTAGGCCAAGAACACCTCTTCCTGGCCCTCCCCCACCCCCAGTTTCCCATGGCTCAACCCAGGGGAGTGGAAATGAGACTAGAGAGGGTGACCAGGAGGTAGCTGCCGGCCTGCAAAGGGGTCTAGGTAGGATCAAAGGCAGGGAGCAGGGAGATGTGGCAACATGGAGCACTGGGCCAAGGGCAGGCCAAAGCACGCTGGGAGCATGTATGCAGACCAGACAGGGACACCTGACATCGCAAAGGAGGCCTCAGGGCACGGAGTCGGTGGGTCCTGCACTTAGCCTCAGCTCCAGGGAGGGACATGAGAATGAAAATCCTGAATTTAATAGAACTGAGCACTAACATGTTTGAGAAAATGACTTAAGTGACCAATTTACCTGAAAGAAACTACGCTAGTTTTTCTGTATCAGCCAGAATAGGGGTTTGAGATGCAAAATAAACCCAATTGTAGAAAAATAAAGGAAATGACATTGTACATACCAGTTGTCCGGATGGAAAATTGAAACTCTCTGCATTTACTTCTAGCCTTCAATACTCCCTTTCCCATTCTGCACCCCATCCTGTCCACTTCAACTTGCTGAACTGTGGCTCCTGCTCACAGGAAAATTGTGGGTCTTTTAAGAAACCCAGAAAATTATGGCCTAAATATGCCAAAGCTAGACATGAACTTTGAGACTGTCCAACCCCCTCATTTCACCAGGGAGGATACTGGGGCCCAAGGAAAGGACATGACTTGCACGGGGTCCCAATGCAGTCAGGTGACTGACTAAGCTGAGAAAACTTGGTTCTTGGGTTTTTCCCACCACGCTGTCCCAACCAGCTCTTGTCCCTACAGGTCCACCCAAGTGGGCCAATCACTCCATGGCCCCTCCTCTTCAACCCTTGGCCTTGACCCCCAGCCACAGCTCATTAGCAGTGCTCTATGAGCTCAGGCTTAAGCCACCCAGCCTCCCCGGCTGGATCTGTGATCCAGAGCAGATGGCTCTGGGGAGGGGAGCTGCCTTGCATGCAGACTTATGGTCGACCCTCCCACGAACTGACCTCTTGGCCCCGGAACAAAGCGCTTCTCCAACACACCATGGATCATGGCTTGTGGAGGACACATGACACATGCCAGAGATTCTTTCCAAGCCACAACTGCTTTGGAGCCATGGCAGCGGCTCTCTGCCTGCAGGGGCCTGGGAGGAGCTCCCAGGCCATGTTAGAAGGAAGAGAAGTCTTAGACCTCACTGAGTTAGGAGCATGAGCTGCCAGGAGACCACCCTGCACACTGGGAACTCTGGGCCTCTCTGCCCTGAGGATCAGCTCTAATTCAATGCCACCCTTACAAAGAGGGAAAGTTCCAGTGTTGAGATTACTCTGCTTGCCCTGGGCTAGGAGCTTTCGCTCACTAGAGGTAGGTTCTGTGTGTCGCCACAGAACTTGGCCATGCTGGAGAGCCACCCAGGGTGTCTCTCCCAGGAATCTCTTTCCTAGGAGCCCTTTGCACCAGAATCTGGGGTGTAGACAGGGGGACTGTGAACAGCCAAGTCTTGCAGATTGGGGGTTGGGTGTCAGAACACTCAGGCACTTGGCTTTACCTCTCACTGGCCACATTTGCCTGAGCAGGCACTTTCTCCCGAGGAGGCTGGTTCTGGGCAGTGACGGGAACTGGCTCGCATGACTCCCCTTGAATGTTCTAAGTTGGGAGCACAGCAGCCCTGTCTGAGGAGCAACACTCAGTGAAGGTTGACCACCCATGAGCAGAGCTTCAGGTAATCAGATAAACCTACAACAAAGTCTGTCTCATGTGAGATTTAATGACAAGCATAATCCCTGGCGATCTATATGGAAATTAGACCTAAATGTTGAATGGCTCATGAAATTGACTGTAGTGTTCAATTTTTCCTTTGTCTATTCTCACTTGGCTGGCTCTTTAGTGATAATCCATTTTCAGGGTTGACATTTTCCTGGGTGTCATAAACAGTTTTCTTCTCACTGTCCTCCCACTCCTCATAGCCACATACACACCTGTCCCCACACATATGAAAAGACAGAGGTCAGCCCTTCCCCTAAGCAGCAGGCTGGACCCCCACCAACCCCTCCCATGGTCCAGGGATGAGGTTCCTGATTACTCTAGTTTCTTCAGCACCCACACCTTCCCCCATTACACAGGCGCACGCACACACATGCACGCACACCCAAGCATGCCTTTTGACATGGCAGGCATCCTTAAAATGCCATCTATTCTCTACCTTCAAGCTTTGAGTGCTGGGTGAGCTCCAGGTGCAGGAGCAGGAATGTGGGTGCTGAGGCGGTGGAAGGCCTGTCCACAGGGCCACAGGTTGGAAAGCTCACTGTACCCTCCCTTCAGACCCTCAGCTGTGTCTGCTCCTGTTCTCTGAAGGGTTAAGGTGTCCTGCAGTGACTAAGTGGGGCCAGAGCCTGGCTCACTGGGGGCCTGACTCAGAGAGCAGTGTGTGGTCCCCCTGCTACATCCTGTTGTGAAGGATGCTGTTCCCTGTTTCCGAGGCCCTGCTCTAATCCCCAGGCAGGCAGAGGAAGTAAGGCGAGGGAAACAGCTTGGGGGTTTACATAAAAGTCTGGCCCCTGGCCTCCTTCCTGCATAACAGCTTTTCTGGGCCCCTGTCTTCTCCCTAGGAGCTGTGGGGTGTGGAGGAGCCCTCCTGGTCACTGCCAGAGATGAAGGAAAGGTAATTTTGGAATGTGCTAAAAATAGGCCCTGTGGTTATTTTAGAGCTGTTTTGCTTGAATCGGAGGATCGGATCTTGGATTCGGTTCAAGCGTCCTCTCAGTCCCATGGGTCTCCTCCTCCCTCACGCTCACTCTCCTGTCTGGGACATTCAGAGCTTTTGACTATGACCCACAGTCGTTTTACTTTCGGGCTCTGTACACACAGAACTGAGGTGTATCAGGAAGCAGTGCTTTCTTTGAGTTAGGTATTCTATTTTCTATCCTATTTCATTTTTTAAAACTCCTGGTTATAACTCATTAACGAATTTAATGACCCACTAGGGAGAAGCATCCACAGTTTGAAAAACAATCAGTCTATCTTACCTTTTGTCTTTTCTCCGATGTTGTCACTACTCAGTTCTGTGGCTTTGGGGAAGCCACCTACACTTTCTGGAGCCTTTTCTTTTAATCCATAAAAAGCAGGATTGGTCAATCATCTTCATAATTCCCTGAAGTTATGTTTTTTATCACATTCTTCCATTGAAAAGAATCACCTGTGCTACTTCCCCAGCAAGCTCAGTTTGGGTCTTAAAGTGTAAAAAAAAAAAAAAAAAAAAAAACCAATAAAGAGAGAGAGAAAGAGGAGGCTGGTGTCTTCTCTCCACAGGTCTAGCTAGGCTTTGTGAGGGGGTAGATCAAACCCCAACTCCCAACAGATTAGCAACGTGGCTTCCTCAACCTCTCTGTGCCTCGGTTTGCTCATCTGCAGATGAGGATGATACTTCCATAGCATTGTTGTGGGGGTTAAGTATGACAATGGCGGTGTGATCCCCATCACTCCTCTTTTTCCCTCTCCCTTCTTTTCCCCTCTCCTTCCTTCTTGGATTTACTAAACTTCTGTGTGGAGAAACTTCTCCAATACTGCATCCTTTATCTAGAGTTTTACGGTTTGCAGAGCACTTTCACCATGATCTTCTTGGTCCTCACAAGACCACTGTGGTTTGCTGGGGTAGATGTGCTGCCCACTTTATGGGTTAGAAAAGAGAGACTAAAGTGCCTCGCTCAAGGTCATTCATCTATCTGTCGGAGACTGTAGGCTCAGGGCTTCTCAGGCCAGAGTCAGTGGTTTTCCCCACACACCTGTTTATTTAACAGCCTTGAGGTGAGCCCTTGACCTTGGAAGAGGCTAGTGGTGGTGACTAGATAAATAACCAGGTATCATCGCAGGCAATCTGACTCCACGCACAGGTGTTCATTACTTTTGTGGACAGTTAGTAAAAATTGCTTACAATAAGCATAGAAAAGTTTTGATTCTTTCTGACCTTTAATTTTCAAGGATCATATTTGGTTTTTTGTTTTTTATTCTTACCAAAAATATACACTTTATCTAGGCTTACTCATCATTGTATCCCCAACACCTAGTGTGGTATCTGCCAAAATAAATATATGTTGTTTGAAAAAGGCATGTTGGATAAAAGACTGAACATGCCACCTGTGAAGAGGCTGGGCCAGGAACTTCTGTCTTTATTTACAAGGTTTATTTAATGCCTCTTTTTCTTTGATCTGGGTGATATTAATAATACATATTGTCTTATACACACAAAGCAAATGGGAAAATCAAGATAATTATATGGGCCATTTGAGCAGAATGGACCACCCACTCCCACCTCACTGGGTATTTTAGGTAGAAGTAGTTTAAATAAAACTTGAAGAACTAGAGTAATTCTAGTCTACTATCTCCATTTTACCAGATTCTTGCATTCTAGCCTAAGACAGATGTAGAAATGCTTCCCCATTAAGAATGTGGCCCTGCAGTGGCCACGCAGCACACGGGCGTGCAGGCACGTACACACACAGGAACGAGAAGGACAGGAGGCTCAGAGAGTGGAGGAAAAGGCATCTAGAAGGCCTGCCTTCCACCAGAAGAGACCCTCCTTGCCTGGCCTTCTGCAGCATCTCATTGCCTTGCCCTAAGTGTGCCCTGCCCGAGCCAATGTCCTCAGTCCTTGACCTTGGCAAATGGGGACTAGCTCCAGCTAGACCCTCAGGAACAGAAAGGAATGGGCTGGCAGACACAGTTCTAAAGGAGATAGGTTCTTCAGTTTTGGATTTAAAAAAAGAACAGGGGTGGGGGGGTTGGGGGGGGAACAAGCCCAAGCCAAGATGTTTGGCTCTGTTATGCCAATAGCAATTAAATAGCTGGAAGTTGTGCAAACGAAAACCAAATTGGCCCTCTCTCGTCTCTCTGTCTCCTTTCCTCCCTGTCCGGCTGGTGCCCAGCTCTCCCCTTATGTCTCCAGAAAGCTTCAGCTTCTGATGGAGTCTGAAGGCACCTCCTGTTGGAGAAATCCTGTGTGCATCTGATGCCCACCCAGCCCAGAGCCTGGTTTCTCCCTTTCTGCTGCTTGCTTCTGCGGAAGTGGGACAGCTCGGTAATCCACCAGTCTCCTGAGAAGGATGGTGTTGAGGCAAGGCCAGAGCACCTTCCTGGCTTTGCAGGGAGGGTGAAATGGGAGGAGGCATCACTTCTGTGCTAAGCGGGCGCCTGTGCCTTGCTTTATGTGATAATACATGTGAACCTCCGACAGCCCTGTGAGACGGCCAACGCAGGTAGTGATGTCCTCATTTTTCAGAAGAGAAGATTGGAGCTCAGGAGGGTTAAATGCTTTACCTAACGTCACATGTTTAGTATGCGGTCAGATCTTTTGGATTGCAGAACCCTTATCCCTTCACCCATGTACAAAGGAGTGATCTCCTCTGAGCCAGGGAGCCATTTGAGGTCTCTGCCAAAAATGTGTTCGGCCCTCATTTATTATTGCCTCCAAGTCTTTGCTGATATAACATTCCCTCAGGCTTCTGTCAGAAGCCTGGAGCTCAAGCCCTAGCCTTCTCTCAGGGTTCATTCTTTTTCCTTCTTCTGAGGCTCTCCCTATTTCCCTGAGTCAGAAGTATCACCTCCGTCCGTCTGTGTTGCTACAGCGGGGCTGTTCGTTAACCCCTGTGCTGAAGGGTCTGTCTGGTCCTGACCTGTGGGGTGTGTGCTGGGAAGTGTGGTGACACATTAGGCCAGGGTGTTGGGATCCAGCCTGGCATCAGCCTGAGAAGGCACAGGGTGGGAACCCGGTGTGGGGCACACGGGGCAAAGGTCTTCTCCACCCCAAGGCTTGGAAGGAGACTTAAAACCCAGAGGTTGTACCCTCAGCCCTCCACTGGACTTGGCTACATTGAGGCCTACTCACACCATGCCAGGAGAAGGTCTCCTTAATCCTGCCGGGAAATCCACCGTACAGTGAACATCCGGGCATAGAGCTCTGAGCTCTTCCAAAGCAGGATCTAGGTCTGCTTCAGAAAGGTGTCTGGTGACTGGATGAATCACTTCATGATTCAATGCTGCTATCCTCAGGAGCCACGCTACTTGGTCCTGCATCAGGAGAGCTATGGACAATGACTGTAAATGTCACCCCTGAGTCCCCCTGCTTTACCCCGAGCCTCAAGGTGTGAACTGAGCACTGGCTGGTCTTCTTGGGCCTTCCTGGGCTAAGCCTGGCATTCTGCCCTCTCTAGGGGGCATCTGGGAGTGTGCTAAAGCCAAGTCCCTGCACCACTGCCTTCTGGCTTGCCTCAGGGAGGATCCGCATCCTCCTTGGCCTGGCTGTCCCCCTCGCCACTGGGGTAACTCAGAGAGACCAGACAGGAGAGTGGCCCCAGGTCTTGGTTCTTCTCTCACTTGAGGGAAGGCCTAACAGTAGCAGCACAGGTGTGCCCAAGCCTGGAGCTCAAGCCCATGGGTTTCCACAAAGGCCAGCTTGTTCTGACTTGAACCCAGGGAACAGAATGTATATCGGTGTGAGCAACTTTGACTCCGTGTGGAGTGTGTACATGCATGTGAACCTGTATGTGCGCGTGTGTAGGATGGTTTCTCAGTGTATCTAGAGACACCAAATTATAGTTGGACAGAGCTTGAGGTTCAGCCCATCCAATCCCTTCATTTTATAAGTAGGGAAACAGTTTATTTTAGTTAATAGGAGCCTTTGCCTGATACATGAGACATCAAACATACGTGGGCAGACCCCATGGCCGCCCAAGAGGAGGGTTCCCTGCTAATCCTGGCTTCCCTCCCTGCACTAGCACTCTGTGTTCCAGACCCTTCCATGCCTCACAGGGAGCCCCTCTCCTTTCCTCCAAGCCTTTGTTAGAAACAAGACAAACAGAGGACATCATTGAGGATGCAAAGAGCCTTGTCATTGTCTGCCCCCACCACCATGTGGCCCAGCCTTCCCCAGCAGGCTCGCACTCTGTGACACACCTTTGTATCTTTTGTCCCATTTCTCCTGTAGCCTTGCAACAGCCTCGTGACTCTACTTGGCAGGTGAGAAGACTGAAGCTCAGAGAAGTCAAGAGGGCATTGTCTGCAGCGCTCGGCCTGTATGTAGCTGGAACGGGACTGGCATCTCAGCCTCCCGGACCCCGAGTGCGTGCTCTGAACCAGCTGGGTGGAGACAGATCTGCGATGAGTGTCCCATGACTCCCCAGCCCCCCCGGGCCTCCCAGATGCCGGGGAGGAAGCCTGCAGCTGCTCCTCTCCTCCGCCCTCTCTCCACACTCCAGAAACACTCAGTCTGAGCTGATAACTGCGGCAAGTGCTTGTGAAATGGCCCTGACACCACCAGGGCCCTCCGAGGGGCCAGCCTTGGGGCATCTGCAGAATCCAGAGCCCCACCTTTGGAAGAGCGCCTCCCGCTCCAGGACCACTGGCCTTCGCGGAGAGCTGCCCAGGAGCCCTGACCCCAGCTGTCGGCACCAGCCATCTTCACGCAGGAGCTAAGCCCTGGCACTTCCCAGGCCTGCGAGAGGCCAAGATTCCTTTCCAGAGAAACACTGCTCTGTCTCCAAGCCCAGGGCCTTGTCCCCCGTCCAGTGTCTTCATAGCTCAGATTCCTGTAACTAGGAAGGGGCTGGCACCCCCGAGCACGAACCCTTCCAGCTGAGTTCCATGAGAAAGCTGATGCCTTTTCCACTAAATACCAGGCCCTCCAGTCCTTTTGGCAATTACGGGATTAGAAGAATCATCCCAAATTCTGGTGGCCCCTGTCCCACTCAGATACTCCAGGTATCCCCTGTGATGGAGCAGTTGGCTTTCCACCCCAGGCAAAGGCCTGCATGGTGCATGGTGTCCAGACAAAGGTCTGGAGCTGGATGGGAAGAGAACAAAGGAATGGTGGCGGCCAATGAAGCAGAAGCTGGGGTCCCACACTGACGGAAGTCATATCTGATACAAGGTTATTCTCCAAAACCAGTGCACAAGGAAAACGTGTACAATGTCCATGTCGCCTTGACTCCTCCTTCAGAGGTACCATGTTGGAGACTGACCAACTGTCTCTCATTGAGTCGCACCAGCCGGTGTTCCCATCAGCACGGGTGGGAACAGATGCCATGACTTTGGGTGACCTTTCGAAGAGATGGCTGTCTTACATTTAGGGACCATGTTGTGTCAAAAGCGTGTACTTTAAGCACTAGATTCAAGCTCGCCCATGACTCAGACAGACCCATGTCTTCCTGCACCTCTATGCTCACCCACTGGATGACACGTAAGGGTGCTCCCACAATCGTCCCTAAGCTAATGGGATGTCATTGCACGGTGTTTTGCTAAGCATTTCTGTGCCTGGGTGTGTCTGGCTGGGCAAGGCAGCGGGATGCGGGCGAACACCACTCAGAGGGGTGAACCCTGTGCACCAGGCCACCTTCGCTTTGTTTTTCAGAGTTTCTCATTTTGAAATGCTCCCTGTGGCTGTCTCCTCACTACATGACATCTGGGCACAGGCAGTCTTGGGGCCACTATCTCGTGCAAAACAATGGCATTTCTTCAGCACAATCATCTTTTAGAGCCTCTTCTCTCTCCCTTCTCTCACACTGCAAGTTAACCATTTGCTAAGGGGGTAAGCAATCTTCTTGCTCTTGAGGAATAAGGAGTGAGAGTCCAGTGTGGCTGCGGCTGACAGAGCACCTGGGCCTGGCGTGGGGAGAAGGGCAGTGGAGCTTTTGATGGCAAAGCAGTAGAAGGGACAGAAGAGCTGATTAGGCCTGAAACGCTCCTGCTGGCAGAGTGCAGGATCTGCCAGGATCAAGGAAGCTGTCATTTTAAATGGCTGAGATAAGAGAGAGGGCACCAAATTGTGCCTCGGCTGCGTAATTTGAAAATCTTCCTCCCAGAGACGGATTTTCCCCTGAAAGTCCTTTTGAAAGCATAGGTAAATTGTGTTCTGCAAATATTTATACTAGCATTTTAAAATTCATTACTTTTTATGACAAAAGTAGTACAGTGGTTGTTAGGGAAAAGCTAAATATCAAAGAAACAGATGACCGAGAAAGCAGAAGTCCCCCCTAATTCCACTGTGCTGGAAATAAACACTGTTCACAGCGTAGGATATTTATATGAGGGTTTTAATCAGCCATTTATTTATGTAGCAAAGGCATGTGCAGGAGGAGAGGGCCCTGCTTTAGCTTGCCTTTGAGCCGTTCCTACCCGGAGGGCACTTTTGCCAGGGCTCTTTAAGACAAAGCATCACTGTCCACCTGCAGGAGGCTCTGCCTGCATTACCTGCATTTCCTGGCAGGATGGACTTACCCAGCTCCGGCTGCCCTTCCAGTCAACAGCAGCCATCTCATCCCTGTGCCCTCCTTCACCACTATCCCTACCCCCAGTCACCTCAAGCTAGTCATTGGATGGCACTGGGCCCTTCCCCAGGAACCCTCTGGACAGACAACACCCCCAGGCACCCACATCCTGCCTTGTCCTTAAAGCTCAAGGATAGTCAGCTTCTCAGCCTTACCCTTGTTCACAATCTACTCCGTCCACCGTTATGTAGTATTTAGAAAGTGGGCTGAATTTGGAGACGGGGATGGGTAGGAAGAAGATGTATTTTTTGAACACTTATACCATAGAAAGAATTTAAATACATTTCAATCTTTCATCCGGAGGTTAAACGACTCATGCAAGCCCACACAGTGAGTCAGCGGGAAAGGTGGTCCGAAGGGCCAGTCCTGGCTGATGGAGAATTAGATCCCTTGGCTGAAGTCTGTGTGGTGTTAGTGGTTTGCACACCCTTGGAAAAGCTGCTTTACCTCCCTGGGCTCATTGTCTCCATCTACAAAGTGAGGAGGTTGGTTCTCAACCTTGACTGCATCAGAATCACTGGACAACTTTTAACAAAGGGATGCATGGGTTCCACCTGGGGATTCAGCTTTACTAGGTCAGGGTGGGGTCTGAGCGTCTGGCCTTCCATGGGTCTACAGTGTGTACGAGGGGCCCGAGGGTGGGAGGGCCAGAGCTGGGCTGCCCCTGGTGGAAGTGTGGAGGTTGCTCACCCCCAGGTTATTTCCTCACCCTGAATCTACTTCCTCAGACTAAACGCTTTCCTGTCCAAGAGTACGTTAGAGTGCAGAACCTGGGGGCTCACACTTCAGTGCTCTCACTTGCTGACCTCAGGCCCACTGCGTACCCTCTCTGTGCCTCCGTTTCCTAACCTATAAAACGGGGGGCGGGGGAAAATAGTGCCTGTCTATTTTTCGGTTGGGTGGGTGAGATAGTATGGGCGAAGCACCGACTCAGTGCCTGGCACTCAGAAGGGCCCTTTCTCTGTCTCCTCTCCTGCTCCCTCCAAGGAAGCTCCCTCTGTACCTACAAGGTCTGGGTTCAGGGATCACACTGAAGAGTCTTGATGTCCAGGAGGAGGACCAGAGGGAAGACAGGCAGATGCCTGCAGAGAAGCTGAGCTGTTTATTTTTATTTTTTTGGCTGATGAGGGGGTTACCTCTGTGACCTCACAGGTCCTCACCGCCCCGCTCCCTGGGATGCCCAGCTGCAGGGCTTGTTTTGCCACAAGGAAGTTGCCTTGTCCAACCCAACCACCAAATGCTGGCATAAACTGGAAGAGCTGCCTCTTTGAGATCCAGAGAAGGCCCTTCGCATCTCGGTGCCTCAGCCCGGTGGTAGATGCTTCCTCAATCCCTTCTCGCTTTTAGAAGCCCAGAAAAACTCTTCCGATGCCCCCGGCCCCCAACACACATACACTGTCCTTTATATCTCCCAAGGGTTGGATTGCAACTGACTGGTTTTTGTGATCCCGTGGTTGTAGGCTTGGCCAGGAGGAGGCCTGGGTTCTTCTTCAGGACTCAACCTTCATACCATCTCTGGGTTCAGCTCTGCCTGGTGTGGCTGCACAGCTGGAAATATCTCTGCCCCCGGGAGGGAGCCCAAGCCCTGGAACCAGACACACCTGTGTTCCCTCCTTTGCCTGGCCACTTATTAGCTCTGTGGCTTGGCCTCTGAATGGGAGCTCATTAACCTGTTTGACTCCAACCTCCTCCTGTCGAACTAGGGGCACAGTTGCTTCCTCACAACTGGAAAAAAAGAGCTGAGGACATGATGGGTCGGGATCAAAGTTGAATTGCTGGGCCTCTCAGCCCCAGACCTCGGAAAGAGCACAGTATGCAAAGTCTGCAAGGCTGTGCAGCCCCCCACACAGCCACCAGCTGATTGCCACCTTGGGCAAAACCAGGACGGCGCTCAACCTCATTTACACAGTTGTGCCATAAGGCAGCTGGTCTAAATCAGTCTTTCCCCAAAGCTAATTATTTGGTACACTAGTTTTGCAAGCTGCTTCTAAAAGAAAAAGAAAAAAATAGTTCTCTAAGGTCAGATAAGTTTGAAGAATGTTGTAAACTCCACCCCCAATTAGCACATCGTAATATATATCTCAGCTTGTTAAAGGTGCCGAGAGATCCAGTAACAAAGAAGCCAGTTTGGCTTTGTTCAACTCCCTTTCGCTTAAACCCGTTTGACCACGAAAAGTTCTAATTCTTATTAACATGCTGGAGTCCTAGTGATTGGAGAAAAACACACAAAAAGTGATGGTCTATTCCAGAGCTGGGCTTCTCAGATGTGAAGGTGCCTACAAAATACCGCGGGCTCTTGTTAAAACGCAGATTCTAACTCAGCAGGTCTGGGTGGGCCTGAGACTCTGCATTTCTAACAAGCTTCCAGGGGATGCTGATGCCACTGGTCCAACAAGCACACGTTAAATCCAGAGCTGGTGTCTAACCAGGAGTTTGTTTTTTTGTTTGTTTGTTTGTTTTTCTTTTGGCTTCAATATTGGAAGTTGTGTAGAAATGGTGACCTAGGGGCTCTAGACTCACAGAGACCTGGGTTAGGGTCCTGGGCCCACCACTCAGCACTAGTTTTCTTATCTGTAAAGTTCAGATCATAATAGTACCTGCTCCACAGGACTGTCTGAGGATCGAATAAGACTATGCAAAGAAAGCGTGCGGTGCTAAGACCTAGTCCACGACAGGAGCAAAGTATATACCGGTCGCCATGAAGAATAAAGGCCTATGATTCCAGCTTACCCCTCTGTAGGCTGGTACCTCGCTTCGCCAGCCCCCTCCTGTACTTGCATTGCTGAGTGCTGCCCTCGGACTTCTTTCCTCCCAGCACGATGGCACTGCTACCTCTGTTTATGGGACTTTGCACGCCCTCCCTTCTCTAGCACATTCTAGTAAACTCTGCCTTTCAGGGCAGCCGAGGAGCTGAGAGACTGTGGTCCTCCGGTGATTACAGACAACCGTGCTTGTGGCCCACTAGGGACAGCACAACTCGCTCTGGCAGAAGTCAGGTGACACAGTCCTTTCTGACCCTGGACATCCTCATTGGCCAGTGAAGCCCCAGTGCTGGCATTGCCCCATCACGTTATCCTGGGCGTGGGCTCTGCCAACTGCCACAGAACGTGTGTGCATCACGTGCCCCTACTGTGAGGGTGTGTCTCATCACATTCACCTCTGTGTCCCTTAACAAGTGTTTCTGCAACTCAGTCACATTGAAGCCTGCACACGATTCTGCTCGCATGGTAAGATAAATCCTTCGTGAGTCAGCAAGACCTATATTTGGGGCCTAAGACCCCTGCTTGTGCGTAGACAGTGGATTAGGACCACATCACCCCAGCTGCCCGGATCTTGCCTTATATTGGAGGCTAAGGAAGGAAGAGGGAAGGAGGATAACCATTTATTGATCACCTCTTGGTGGCTGGCTCCTGATAAACATCGTCGTATTTAAGCCTCTCAGCCGCCCTGTGTGATAGGCTCAGATAGGCTAAGTAATTTTCACAAAGACACACAGCCAGTAAATAGTGATGCTGGGATTCAGGTTCAGTGTGATTTGACTTGATTCTCACTATACACTTTCTCTGTTCCCAATATACATGGCAGAGATGACTGCCCACAGCTTCCACGTTGTACCTGTTGTTGGAACACCTGGAGAGAAAGTAAGTCCTGTCTTAACTTGATCCATGTCTTGGGTCAGGCTCTTCATCTGGACCAATGAAATGTGGCCACAGAGACAGTGCCCTGTTGTGCAAACATGGCCGCCTCTGTTCTGACCACGTGGGACAGGGGTGGGCGTGGAGGAAAGAGCGTTAGTCAATGTCCACTCTGACTGCCAGTCTGTGGATTACCCCTATTGGTGAGAATGACATTTAAAAAGTAGATGAGAAGGAGAACGTCACCTTGACCTGATCCAGATGCCATGCTGGCCCCCTTCTGATCCTGGTGGAGGTTGGCACAGCCAGCTACCTGGCTACAGTGGCCTTGATCTTCTCTAGCAGCCGTGTCCCTGAAGGGTCCCAGGGACTGAAGTCAGTCACATCCTAATTCTTTAACTGCAGACCCGGGCCTGAGTCATCCCTCCGTCTGGTCACAGGGACGGTGGTGGCGAGTTCTGCCAGGCTGTCCACACTCAGTTGCACACATCTGGGAGGTTCTGGACTCCTGCATCCTGGAGACACTCTGTCACATGCTTTGTTTCTCTGTCCCTCAATTTTTCCAGTGATGGCAGGGGGAGTGAGATATGACCCATGTCACAGGCCCATGTTGCGAAACCATTAAAGCCAAGACTTTCTGGAATCTCTATGGAGTTGCAGGGGTAAACCATGGTGAAATGCAAGTTGTGTGTCAAACATTCCTCCAGGCAGCTGAAAATTGGCTTTGCAGGGCCTCTCCGACCCCCAACGCCCACGAATCATCCAGATGCACAAACACCACTCAGAGCTGCCAGCTGCCAACTTGACGATTCCCCTCCACCCCACGTAAATGCTGGTACGCTTAATTAATAACCTGGGCTGCCCAGCCTGCTCTCCGCTTGAGGAGCTCAGCGGCTTTCACTTGGTTGTCACTGCAAGCTGATTACATTTTTTGTTTGTTTGTTTTTTACTGATTCTAGACAGAGGGAAGGAAGAGAGAAAGAGAGGGAGAGAATCATCACTGTGAGAAACAGCAGTGGGTCTTGCACATGCCCCGACTGCAGACTGAACCCATAACCCGGCATGTGCCCTGACCAGGACTCAAACCCACGGCATTTCAGTTTGCAGGATGACGCCAACTGACTGAGCCACACTGGCCACGGCTGCCAGCTGATTTTTAATTATCTTTTGGGACTGTTGCCTCTTAGAATGCTGGAAAGGAAGTGCTCTCCCCAGCCTGCTGGAGAACAACGTCCACCTCCGAGTCCATTCTGTTATCTGTCAGCTGGAACACTAGCTCTCAGACAGATGAGGAGGGCTCCTGCAAACCAAAAAGACCAGAACAGAGTGCTTTGTCAGCTCTTCTGCGGCTGCAGGGCTGACATGATTCAAAATACTGACCTCTTTTTAAACTTCCGGAACGTCGTTTCTGGGAGTGCCTTACTGAACAAGGCAACTGGGGTCTTTCATTATTTTCTCAATCAACACCACTAGGATTTTTTCCCTTTATTACAGTAGCTGGTGTTTACTGAGTACCAGCCCTGTGCCCGGCACTGTGTTTTCCACGCCTTACCTCATTCAAGCCCCACAACCATGTGAGGCAGGCACATCCACCTGCCCATTCTACAAGTGAAAAGACTGAGGCTCAGAGAGGTTTAGCCTGTTTTTCTTGCCTGAAGTTGCAAGTGGCCTGAAGAAGATAGTGCTGGGATTCCAGCCCAGACAATCTGACTCCAGAGCCTGCCCTTTGGCCACAGCTTCTTCCTCTCTCCTTGGACTCAGGTGTATGTTCAGTTCCATGGACCTGGAAATAGGTACTGGGAAAACACCCCAAACACACCAAACTTCTGGCTTGTAACTTTTACCCACTTCATCCCAGCACCCTGTGCTAACCTACTTCTGAATAATAGAACTGTGCAAGGTCAAGGTGTCATAGTCTCCCACCACAGAGAGGGGCTCAGTAGGCAAATGCACCAAGAGACCTCTGTTTCCAGGATGGGCTGGCTAAGCTCCTGGGCTGACAGATTCTTGCATGTCCTCTAGCCAGCTCTGCTAGATGTCCCAGGAAGGAGATGACTCATTCATTCTTCACCCAAAAGTCTGGGATGCTGCTAAGGGACAGGGGTAAGAAACGGGGCAGGATGGGAGACAGGTACTCCAGACACGAGAATTTCCTGTCTCTGTTCTGTATCACTTTTCCACTGTCTTGACCCTCGGCCTGCCAGCCTTTCCCCTTCACAGCCTCTGTAACCCTCCTCTCTAGTATTTTAAAGCCGCAAAGCTAACAAGCCAGAATATTAAGGTAGCCCTTGTCCAAGTGTGATGGGTTACACTGAGTTACCCAAAAAGATGCGTCCAAGACCTCAGTCTCGGTGACCTTATTGGGAAACAGCGTCTTTGCAGATTTAAGTTAAGGATACCAAGGGTGGACCCTAAATTCAATGATAATGTCCTTACAAAATAAAGGACAGGAAGACTTGAGACAGACACACAGAGAGGAAGGCCTAATGAAGACAGAGAGAGAAACTGAAATTATACCACTCCAAGCCAAGGGATGCTGGGAGCCATCAGAGGGTGCATGGCTCTGTGGTACACCTGAGTTTTGGACTTCTAGCCTCTAGAGCTGTGAGAATAGTTTTCTGTTGTTATTAGCCAGCCAGTTCGTGGTAACTTCACTGCAGCCCAGCACTGACCCACCAGGCAAGCCTTTCTCTCACCCCCTGACCCCCTGGGAAGGGTCTGAGGAGCAGCGCCAGGCCTCCATGACACAGAGGTGCCAGCTGGGAATTTTAGGCTGACCAAGGTGCCAAACTTTGCTCTCAATCAGCCACCGGGGGCTGTTTACCGGCCTGGCTCCTGAACTCCGAGGATAGGTACTGCAGTTCATGGCTGGAAAGCAATGCTTGTACCGGCTGGCCATGGTCAGAACCGCTCTGGGGAGCAAGGGTCCATTTGGAAAGCAACTCCTTCTCTCATGTTCCCTCACCACGCAAACCTGGCACAGCCTGCACCCTGGCTGTATAGGAGGGGACCAAACAAAAGGAGGGTTAAATTACTCCATATAATACAGGAACAGAAATTGTAAGGAATTCTTGAAAGCTCAAAAAGAAAGGTATGGGTCTTTCCTCTTGAGAGGAAATTTAGAAGGTGGTGGAATCTAGAAGTGGGGAGGAGAGCGGAGAAGAGGTAGTTCCCTGTTAAAATGGTTCCAGCGGGTGACGCCACAAGGACCAGAATGGCTGGCTGGTGAGAAGGTTCCTGAAGCAGAGCTGGCAAAGGAAACTCTGCACAGTGGTGGTTTCTGCTTGATTCCAAGCTTCTTCCTTTCTTCTGCTCTGTGATCATCCCCCTATTTCTACCAAACAATAAAAATTGGTTACACCAATAACCTTGTATCAGTGCTTCTTTGGAGAATGCAAGGAGAAAGAGAGAGAGGATGTCACGTGTGGATGGAGCCCCATGGAGAACTGGGGGCAGCGACAGGTGATAGAGCTACGAGAGTGTTGATAAAGGATTCCAGAATAACAAATTGGATTGAGATAAATGTAACGCAGAATTCCCAGGGACTGGGCAGGGAGCAGAAAAGAGGGCCTGGAATTCTAACTGTAAGAGGATGGGAGAACTAGACAGCTGACCCGAACGGGACAGGAGAAGGTGGGCTCAGGGGCTGGAGGACACTGAGACAGCCAGCAGGCGACTCTTGGGGACCCACGCTTGACACAGCTCCTCATTCCCCAGAGTGTTAGCATCGTATGCAGCATATAATAAATTCTCAGTAAATCCCTAATAAGTAAATTATGTCTTCCAGGGTCCATTTGGAGCCCAAATACTGTGTCATATACATGGGAAGATCCCAGGCTACCAACCAAAATCAAACTGCACACAGGGAGCCGATAAGGCATGTGGTCTGCCTTTCAGTCCCTCCTGGCTCCGTGGACTTCCCTTTGCCCTTCCCCAGTCCTTCTCCTAAGCAAATTCTCCCCAGTAACTAATCCCAGTTTGTAAACTTTTTTCATTTTGTTCCCTACAATCTGTAATTCTTATTAATTTAAGATGTCTTTTACTTCTGTTCCTTTAAAGCAAATTCTGTCACTTTTCACATCCTGGAATGGAGATATCATCTCTCTCTCCCTCCGTGTCTCCTTCTTAATTGAGATGTAACTTCCCTCCTATAAAATTCACCCTTTTAAAAGGATACAGTTCAGTGGTTTCTAGACTACTCAGAGTTGAGCAGCCATCATCACTACCTAATTCCAAAACATCTTCATCACCCCAAAAAGAAACGCCATACTCACTAGTAATCACTCCCCATTTCCCCCTCCCCAAGCCCTTGGAAACCACTGATCTGCTTTCTCTCTCCACGGATCTGCTTATTCTGGGCATCTGATATGAATGCAACTACACAACATGCGGCCTTTTGTGTCTGACTTCTTTCACCTAGATAATGTTTTCAAGGTTTGTTCATGTTTGTTCACGCATCATTCCTTTTTGTGTTGTTGTCGATAATACTCAGTTGTATGGCTATAGCACTTCTCTTTATCCATTCACCAGTTGACGGGCATTTAGATCGTTCCCACTTTTCTACCATCAGAATAATGCGCTATGAACATTCATGGAGAAACTTTTGTATGGTCATATATTTTCATTTCTTTTGGGCTGGTGTCTAGGAGCGGAATTGCTGAGTCGCACGGTAACTTGGAGGTTAGCGTTTTGGGAAACACCCTAATTGTTTTCCAAGGCAGCTGCAGCATTTTCCGTTTCCACCAGCAGCGCACGACAGTTCCCACTTCTCCGCATCCTCACCGACGCTCGTCACTGCTTGCCTTTTCCGTGCTAGCCCCCAATCTCACTTCAAAGACGCTTTTCTCATTTTCTTCTTCTCTCTGGCCCTTTAACAAAAGGATTGTCACAAAGGCCAGTAGTTAAAATTTTTTTCACCTGAAATAAACCTCAACACGTCTAAACTTTCATTTACATCCCAGTTATTCGGGCTTGCTCCCACCACACACAAATTCAGACTCACTGCAGAAAGCAGTGTCCCCAGGCCTGATGGAGAAGAGAATAATATGGAAAAACGCTTCTTTTGGTTCCTCGAGATGAGGCATACAAGAATATATGTGTTCCTTGTTCCTTTCAGAAATATAAGATTTAAGCACAATCACAGTTTACACAGTACTAACTAGTCTCCTTGGAGTTCCAGCAGGAATAGCCAGTATTTGTCATCGTTTTACTAACCTAATGTGTACGGTGCTGGCATTTAATTTGCCTTCTCACGGAAACCTCAGGCCAATCACTAGGAGTCTATCTTCTAGCTGAGGCTACTTGCCTAATGTCACCCCGCTAATAAACGGTAAAGCAGAACCTCCAGCTCAGGCCAGGTTGTGCTCCCCTCTCTCACTCACCCCACCCAGGATCTTTCCCTTTCATCACCAACTTGTTGGGGACTTCAAGGAGACCCTTTTTCTACATTTTACAGTTTGGCTAGTCAGCTGGACACCTGAGGCCACAGCCCTTCCTCTTTCTTACTTGACTTCCGGGGCCTGTTTAAGACCGCATGGGGTTGGTTTGGCAAAAACTGGGCTCTGGATTTTGCTTTAGCTGTTTTCTTCCCATTTCATTGTTTCCCTAGGATGTCTGCAGTCCCAAAATAGCATGGGGCATTCCAGGTAAACTCAACATGTGACCAGAGTCCCCATTCAGGAGCAAGCCTGAGGGGTTCCGGCTTGCCACTCTTCTCCTTCCTTCCTTTGATCACTGAGGTTGGGGAGGGGTGGGAGTCTGGGGCAGGCTCACTGAGGAGTCTGGACCAAGAGGGAAGTGGGAGGAGGCCAGGAGGAGCCAGCCAAGCTCTCTTGGAAGCCAACAAACTGACTTCCAGCTGTCTGCCCCAACGCTAGAGGGTGCTATGTTTCTGGACTTAGGGAATTTTATGAGGACTGGAGAAAAGAATTAAGCAGGGTCTCGTTTTAATCAGAGAAAGAAAAAAAAAAAAAAACAATCCAACATGAATTCAGACACTTCTCTGATTTCTAGAGGCAGCATAGTGCAATGGAGAAACATTGGTTTTGAATTAAGGCAGAAGTGGGCTGAGTCCTGGCTCTAGTGCTTGCCAGCTCTAAGCCATAAGGCAGCTGTAAGTTGCATTAGCAACTCATGTACCACTCTGAGACCTAGTTTCCCTACAGCAACACGGGGGTAATAGGGCCCACCGTGAACCATGAAAACTGATGGGTGCCGAGCCTTGAATACAGCCAGGCCCTCAATCATTGCATATTGGTTTCCTACCCACTTTCTAGATTTCAGAAGAAAAAGTAGCTCATTTCTTCATTGCCTTTGTAAAAGCTTTTTTTTTGTAGTGAGAACATTTATTTAAGATCTACTCTCTTTGCAAATTTCAAGTATACAGTACAGCATTATTGACTATAGTCATCTCAGAACTGAACATTTGTTCTGACATCTCCCTATTTCCCCTGCTCTCCAGTCTTTACTGCCTCTTGGAGTTGTTATTACTCAAATATTGAGAAGGCCCTGGGCCCAGTGTAGCCCAGCAAAAGAAGCATAGACTTCTACCAGACAGCAGGGCAGCAGGCTTCAGCCCTGCTTGCCTGTGTATGTACCCCTAACACAGTTTCCTAAAACCAGCCACTCCCAGTTCCAGTACATTTTTAAAATGAAATCTAAAACTTGCCTAAGTTTAAATAGCTGCAAAGAGTGATACTTTCTGGCATGGAGTAAATATTGGCATTTAAAACAATTATATCACACTTTTAAATTTATCCAATAAAATATAACTTCTCTGATTTGATACCCACCAAGTTTCACTTAGAAACATATGTAAATCTCATTAAACATTCAGAGGCTCTACATCCTTTTATCTCCTTGAATGTTGGTTACTATTCCTAATTTCTCACAGGGTTTTGTCCCATACTAGTTCTTATATTTCAAAGCAATTTATTAATCACATTTTTAAAAACGAAAAATGCCATCTTTAGCATCTAATGCTTCTTCTCTTTGCTTTCACAGGTGTCTCTCTCCAGTGTTCACATTCCCTGAGAATAGGAGGAAAGAAGAACAAAGCCATTCAATGAAAACTGTTATTGCTCCTTCCACCACTACGGCAGCGCAGAAGTCCCCATGTATAGAATCACCCAGGGACTTGTTCCCTATGTCGGGCCCTCCTTCTTTTGTAAAGTGGGGAGAGCAAAGAGAAGCGTATGGGTTCTGTCTTGTTCCCAGGTGATTCCATTTTAGGAAAGAGGGAAGCGGCTGGTCTGGAAAGTGGCTGCCTGATTCCTGTTTTTGCCCAACCACCCTCTGGAATGTCCTGTGTATTCCAACTAGAGGACATTCTTTTCCTCTTTCTCTACATTCTCACCCCCTCCCAAGGCAACACACCATCTATTTCTGCACTGTCCAATAGGATAGTCACTGGCCACGAGTGGCTATTAAGCACTTGAAATGTGACGAGTGCAAAGTGAGAGGTGCTGCAGGTGTAAAATACACCCTGGAGTTCAAGGACTTCCTATGAATGAGACAATGTAAATGTTCCCCATACATTTGGAAGTACAAATTGGTAGTTACAAAATAGTCACAGGGATGCAAAGTACAACATAGGGAATATAGCCAATAATATTGTAATAATTATGTATAGTACCAAATAGGTAGTAGTCTTATCAAGGTAATCACATTGTAAATTATAATAATGTCTAGCCACTATGCTGTACACCTGAAACTAGTATAAAATAATACTGAATATCAACTGGGATTGAGAAACAAGAAATTTCATTAAAATAAAATAAAATAAATATATTATCCCAATAACAATTTTAATATTGATTACATGTTGAAATTGATAATATTTGGAATATGTTAAGCCAAATAAGGTATATTATCAAATTTAAATTTACCCTTTCTTATCACTTTTTTAATGTGCTTACGAGAAATTTTCAAACTGTGTATGTGACTTGCAGTATGTTTCTATTGAATGACGCTAATCCAGACGGCTGCCCAAACTCTGCCACAACTTCCCCATCTGTAAAATGAGGGTGACAATAATACCTTTGTCGTAGGGTTGCTACAAGGATAAGATGAGTTGATATCGCAAAGACAGAACAATACCTGGCATATAACAAGTGCTTTTTAAATGTCTGTGAGCTGAATAAATGGTGCCTACCATATTTAACACCTAAACCCCTTGTATTAGCCAAATCTCCTATAAAAAAGATTTGAAGCAAAGCCCAGGGACTTATGTTTTGTTGGAGGACATAATACCAGGGAAGCAGGCCTGGGGAAAAGGGGGAAATGAAGCAGGGAAGGAAGGAAGGAAGGAAAAAGGGAAAGAAGGAAGAAGGAAGGAGGAAGGAAGGGAGGGAGGGAGGGAGGAAGGAAACATCAGGTTGGGGTATTTTAAAACAGGCCACGGCTTTGCAAGAAAATGTGTAGCTGGTTGGTTGATCATATAAGCCACCCAGTGAGACCGTATGGAACCACCACATCTTAAAAGAGCTGTTGGAGGGCAGAAGGTAAACTATCTGCTAGTTCCTTCCCGTTGCCTGTCTCACATTGATTAAAGTTTGACCTTGTGCACTTCCTGGTTATGTCATTGGGCCCCTCTGGGCAGACGTGGGGAAGTTGGAGACTGCAGCCGTCCAGATGGGCTAGACGTGGGATCCAGAGTCACCAAGTCCCTGACACAGCAGCTGTCATGGAAATCTCGATGAGGCCTGACCCTTATCCCTGGAGGGTCAGCTCGCAGTGTCAGGCGATGAGGCAACGATGGTGGCGGTAAGCTTTAGGAGTTCGGGGAGGTCATCCTATGGTTGGAGCTGGTCCAGCCAGGAATCAGGACAAAGCCAAGCCCGGGGGCAGATGGAGTCAATGGAACCAGGGAGGGAAGTACGTTATGGAGCCCTGGTACACCCCTCTTCTGAAATCCTTGCTGCTCATCTTCTCCCCGTGGACATCTCATAAGCATCTCAAATTTCACCTGAGACTAAACTCTTGATTTCCATCTTCAAATCTATCCCCTGACTTCAGACCCTCCATTTCCTGTCTTGTATAGCTCAGTAAATTCACCTACTTGCTCTGGCCTCAAACTGGGTCTCCATACTTGGGGCCCCTTCCTCCCCTGCCTTCATGACCCTGTTGGCAAGTCCTGTCGATTCCACCTCCAATTCCTATCTCAAAGTCATCCACGTTTCGTCATGTCGGCCTGATGGCCAGGCCGCCAGCTCTCTCCCTTGGCTGAGCTGGCCTTCCTGCTTGATTTCTTCTCTCCACTATCTCTCCACGCAATAGTCACAGTCATCTTTGCTGCTTTAAAACCTTGCCTTGGCTTTCCAGAGCATTTAGAATCAAGCCCAAACCCCTTACTTTGATTTACAAGGCCCTCCACAGCCGTACTCCTGTCTGTCCTCTGCAGCTCACTTCGGGAAGCCACCTCCCTGCTCCCAGTCGGTCTGCCTCCCTCTTTACTGGCACATACTCGGGGCTGTGCTTTCTTCTTTTAGGGTGGAGATTGGCAGAATACCGACTGCCTCTGTTTTGTAATAAAGTTTTATTTGTACACAGGCAATACGGAGATCTATGGGCCATGAGCCTCACATATTTATCTGGCCCTTTACGGAAAAAGTTCATGGCCCCGATTTTAGGGCCTTTGACCTTGCCTCAGGCTCTTTCCCCCTCTTTTAACCCTGCGGTTCCATGAATTTCTTCTCAAATTGACCTTCCTGGACAGCCATGCTTTGATATAAATTTTCCCCCACACACCCCTTTATTCTCCATCACGCCACTCTGCTTCTTATTTTCTAAGCACTTTCTCAATCTGATATTACATATTTATTACTTTACCTATTTACTGTCTGTTTGCTCCCTTGTGGCGCTAGGCTCCGTGAGGGCAAGGGCCATGGCTCTTTCGTCGGAGCCGTTCCCCAGCACCTCCACGTGCCTTATTTGGCTAATAGACTAGTGGAATGAACTTGACCCCTTTGGAGTGGCTCTCACCCTCCTCAGTACCACTCTAGCACCAAAGCAGTGGCTCTGCTGCTGCTGTGAACAGCTTGGGGACCGATGATGCTTCCGGAGAACAGTGGAGTGTACAGTCTGATCTTACAATTCTCATCCATCAGGGGGAGGGGGGGATTGTGACAACACCTCACTGTGTGCTTGACTTTTTATTTTTTAACAAGGCTACAATTTTCACATGGACCAGAAAATAGAAAATGAGCACAAGGCAGCCCGCGCAGGCCTTTTTGTTAAAGCAGCCCGAGCGTTGCTCTGTTGGGAGCAGCCCTCAGCTACGGCACTGCAGCTGCCTCCTCCACAGCCACCAGGGGGCTGTGCCACCTTCCAGGGTGGTGGCTCCTTCCTGACTCGCCCAGTGTACAGGTTGGACAGGCCAGGCGAGCTGGAAACCTGGTGAGCAGCAACAGCTCAGGGGGATGGAGTCCCTCCGGGGGGGAGTGGCGGAGCTCAGGCAGAAAAGTGTGAGGGTGCGTCCACACATCAGACGGAGACACAGAACTAAGCACACCCGGCTTCAGACACCCATAGGCAGTCATCAAGTGCAGGGGGTAGAGCAGGAAGTGGCTCAGAGGGCCACTCCCTCTGCTTTACAGATGAGAACACCAAGATCTAGAGAAGGGAGCTAGCTAGCTGGTTAAAATTAGAACCAACTAGAACTCAGGTCTCTGCATTCTCTCATTATTTCCTTCTAGGCTGAATTTTCTAGGCTGTTCAAGGCTTCTAGGCTGTTTTTCTGGGCAGTATCTAGAATGACTGGACACGGGTGGGATTTCTCTGGAAAGTTTTCATGGAGAGGGCTTGAAAGAGCACTGGCCTTAACCTCAGATGGACTTGGGCTCAAATCCTGGCTTCTCAATAGCTGTGAGGCCCAGGTGAGGGGCTCAGACCCCTTTGAGCCTCAGTTTCATGTCTGTACATTGGAACAAGAGTCCCTGAATTGCTGAGCAGTTTGAGGACCAAATGACGTAACACCTGAGGGGTGCCTTGCAAGTACCAGACCCATAGTAGATATGCAGGCATTCAATTGATTAGGCGAATTTTGAGCAGCCACCTTGGCAGAGGAGAGGGCAGAGGCGGGAGATCATCTACCTGTGGGTTATAATGTCATCTATAATAATTACAGATTCGTTCACAGAAGGAAGAGTCCGCAATGAATGCCCCTTTCCCATCCCCTCAATCTGGACTTCCCAGAAGGCAATGCAGTTGGTGACTCTGGGCCACCCTTGGTAAACAAAAGAAATGATTAAGTGTTTAACTTGGCAGAGAGCAAAGCTGCGTTCAGATGCTGGGGCGTCAGGGGCAGGGTGAGGTGGGGGTGGGGCGGCGGTAGCATCCCCTCTCCAGGTGCTCTGAGAAATCAAGGTATGTTCTCATTACATTTCACCTCCTGGGAGCCAGGCTTCAGCATTTCTAGACCCTGTTCTTATCTTCAGATGTGTCCTTAAGAAAGGCATTCCAGCCTCTCTAAGCTACTTTATAATTACCCAGTGGAAAAATGTTGTTATTACTAACATGATTTTTTACTTTCCTGGAAGGCCTAAAACACATGTGTCCACACGAAATTTTACTAGTGCCGTAATGGACCACTGGCTGCCTAGCCCGAGCGGAGGGGGGAGGGTCAGAGAATAGTGATGGGTGGCGAGGGCATGGGTTCGGTCCCATTCGTGCATATTATATTCCCTCCCTCTTCCCTAGCCAGGTGACCGTCTGGGAGCAAGGCAGGAGGGACTTGTGTAAACCCATTAGTCCCTCCCGGAGAAAAGCTCCAATGCATGGGCCACTGACATGGGCCACTGACGTGGGCCACTGATGTTCTCCATGAGATAAAAGGGCAGCATTTGTTTTAATGTGGGGGTGTTTATTCAGAGGCCCTTGAGATCTCAGGGTGCCTTGCTTCCCTTAGATCTGGGTCATCTAACTACGCTTTGAAAAATTCTGGGTGCTCAGCAGAATCTCTGCAGGGGGCGGAGGGGCCAAGCTGCCCACCATCCTCCCTCCAGAAAAGTCCCACTTTAAGCTGTTTAGCTACTAAAATTCCTGCAGCTAGAATTTAGCATGAAAACCAGTGTATTAGAGACTTAAAATTATGGCCAACAGGCTCCGTTCTAGGTGATCTGTGTGTAAGCTTGTGACACATGCTCCTCCTTACAACCGTCTGAGAGGCATTATTAGCCCCGTTCCACTGAGGAGGAAACCAAGGCTCTGAGAAATGAAGGAATTGGCCCCCAGAGCTAAGGAAGGAGCCCCAGACTAGAACCTAGGTCCTTAGGCTAGAAGCTGTGCCTGAGACCCTGCGGAATAATATAGTGTGGCGCAGATAACATTTTCAAGCTGGAGATCTGGGTTCAAGTCATGTTCTGCCTCTCCTTACCTGAGAGGTCCTTGACTAGACACTATGTTTCTTGAGTCTTGTTTTCCACCCCCATGAGATGGGCACGCTAATAATCCCGAGGAAAAGATGCACAGAGCACATCAAATCCTAGTGGGGCTTTTGTGTGAAGTCTGGGAAATAAACCAGACCTCCTTTCTGAGGACACATTGACCTGCAGTTAGGCTGCAAGGCACTGCAGCCAGCAGCCTCCCTGATTCCCAAAGACCCAGGCTTGGGGTTGCTGAACTGAGAGGGCAGGGCCTCGGGGGAAGAGGCGGGGCAGTAGCCTTTAGTTGCTTTCTGCCTGGGCCAAAGCCAAGAAGGCTCAGATCAAAGGGAGCACTCTGCTCTCCAGGGTGAGACACATCCCTTCACCCTGCAGCCCTCCTTAATTAGCTGGGAGCCTCAGAGTGATACCTTTTTCAGGTACTTATCAGTGCTTCCTGATAAAGTAATTAATGGGTTTCTCTTCTCCACTGAGCATCCTCCTGCCCCAAGAGGGCTGTGCTTGGAAGGAAGGTGCTAATTAGTTCCTGTGTGGTTATTTGGTTGAGGTGACTGCTCCAAATCTCTGCAAATCATCCTCAGCCCCTACTCTCCCCGGATGAGATGCTGGCTCCCTGTTTATTCCTTTGCTGGGTGCCAGATCTGCCCACAAAGTTCAGTCTCTTCTGCAGACAGCCTCTCTCCCTCTGTTGTCTGCATCTGCAGGTGGCACCTTGGCACCTGGGGCCCTGCCTGGAGCCAGTGAACCTCCCTGAGAGCTTCCTGGAAACACTTTGAAGCAAGTCTGGACTTCCCAAGCCTGCCTCAATGAAAAGAGCAAGGGCAGTAGAGTGTTACAGCAAGAGCACCCAGCTGGGGCCGGAGAACGGATTCCGTGCTGAGCTGTGTGACCTTGGGTGAATTAGGCTTTCTCTCCTTGTCTCAGTTGGCCCACAATCAAGGATGGCAAATGTGTAGGTTTTGCCAACTGTAATGACTCAGTCACAGCTCTGCACCATGTCAAGACTGGGTTGAAGAAGTTGATTGGTGACATCTGTTCTGGTCCACGCAGGTGTCATGTTTCCTGATGGCGGCACTATTGGCAGTGAGTAAGAACAGTGCTTACTGTGTTTAGCTGTGCCATGGCTTTCAGGATGCTCAGCATCTTTAGTCAACATTCAGTAAATGGCAAACGAATATTCCACACATTTCCAAACATCCCCAGGGTGGGGGGCACTGTGCCATCCCTGGCTGAGAATCACAGGTAGAAAGAATGAAAATACGATTCAGGATTATTTTGGCTGCAGATGACAAATATGATATTGAAATTAACTGAACCCAAATGAAAATCTATTCATTTATGTGTTAGAGAAACCATGGGAGAGGCTTGGCTACCTTTCTGCAAGCAACAAAGGTAACATCACCCCTTCAGGGGAATCTGCAGGAGGGCAGATTTTTTCCATATGTTTGCCTCCCTGCAACCTTTTTTTATTTGGAGGAAACTAGCAAAACAGATGGGCAGCAAGGCCCTTCCAACTATGGAAAATGAGTGGGGAAGAGAGAGCCATTTCCTCAGCCCTGATATCTGAAATATCAGCAGGGATTTAAGTGCAGCTAATCGCAGGCATCTGCCTGGGACTGGAAACCTAGAGAGGCCATGCAAAGTCTCAAGGCTCCGTCAGGGATTATTCTTGGCAGTGGTGCTGCAGTCGAGGGTGGGGGATTGCTACGTGTTCGGGGCTGATGAGCTCCAGCAGGGCGGCAGCGGGTGCAGCGGCAGTGGTAGTCGCGGCAGAACAGCCCGGGCTGACCGTCCCTGTAATGGACTTGGCTGAGCCTTTGCACCCTCGGTTCTTGTCTGCGCCCTGTTCTTCAGCCTTCCTGCTGGTTCTGTGAATGACCCAGTTCCCTCCCAATGAATGACTTTTCTTACTAAGTTAACCAGAGTTGGTTTGTGTTGTTTGCAACAAAACTCTCACTAATACAACTGGAGTGGGTGTCTAGATAGAATGGAAAGCCAGAAAGCAAGTGGGATCCTTCGGATTCTCGTGGGGCTGAGGAGAGGCAGATTGGAATGGAAAGCCAACAGGACCCAAAGGCCACCAGGCCAATTTTCCTGGATGGTTACTGTGCCAGTGACCTTGTTGAAGATTGGGAATTCATTCCCATAGGGATAGACTCCCTTGTATTTGAGGCTTGGCTTTTTGAAGCTAGTTCCTGGCACCCCATCTCATGATCTCTCTTTGCTAAGTTCAAGTCCCAAGAGCAAACATAGTGGGAGATGGGAAGAATCTACATTGTGTTCACCACCCATGATCCCCAGTTCTTTGCCACAAAGGGCTAGAGGACAGGTGACTCCACACTTGTCATCACCAGTTGTAGAAAACAGCAAGTGACTGAGCTTAAAAAAGCAACCACAGCAATGCCTAGTCTCCCCCTCCCTCCCCAATTAACCAAGACCCAGCAAAAGAAGGGAGCTATGGGTGGGGAGAGTTCCCTTTGCAATGGCGTGATTATTATACCTCCCACTTTTCCTCCAGCAGGAAATGGCTAAAGGTGAAGCCCTGGAGGGGCAGGTATCTGGAGGGAGCTGTAGTGGAACGATAAGAGCGTCCTCTGTTGGAGATGCAAAGAGAAAGACCTAGATGTTAAAACTGGGTGTATTCCTGTGAGGCCCTCTGCTTCATTGTTGGACATTGGCTATAGCTTTCCTTTGAGTTCATTGTTCACCGCACTACCTCCCCCCACCATCCTCACAAGCGCCTGGAGCATCAAAGCCATGCAGCAGAGATGGGGGTTTAAGACTGTAAAATCTGGACAGTGGAACCACTTTTCTTAGGTTCAAATTCCAGCTCTGGTCATAAACTGCATATATTTGGGCAAGTTATCAAAGGGCTGTGCCTCAACTTCTTCCCCTGGTATGATGAAAATGATGATAGTAACCTCATAAGACTAGTATGAAGATCCAGTGAGTAAGTATAATGTGCTCAGATTGGGGCCTGGAATCAATACATGTCCACATCTTGGTTCCTCTGGGTGGTGTCTGGTTTGATGTTGGGTGCCTCCTGACCTGTTGAATAAATGATCCAGTTTTCCAGGGACTTCCTGAATGGAACCAGGAAGTCAGGAAGAGTGGCAAAGTCATCACAGTCTGGGCATGCCCAAGGTTGATGTTTGTTCCTTAACGCCAAAGGGACAAACAGCTCAATGGTCCCTGTTGCAGAAGCCCATCACCTCAGAAACCCTTGGACAGGCCCGTGTGTGTGTGTGTGTGTGTGTGTGTGCGCGCGCGCGCGTGCGTGCACATGCAATGCATGCACACATGCACAGACGCACAGACGCACAGGAGGCTGACCTCAGGCAGCCCAGCTACAGTCATCAAGCACCTTTCTTACATTTCCAGTGACTCCTAGCCACCTTTGACCTACCTTTCCAGGGACGGGATTCTTACAGTGATTTTTCTTAGCCTACAAACCATTTCTATACCTCCAGTGCCCAACATCAAGATCCTGCCTAGAAGAGGGAGAGCAGGCACTTGATATAAACCAATGTTCTTAAACCCTCCCACCCATAAGCCCTCTGTTTTTTTTTCTTTTCAACCCTTGTACCACAGAATTCAGAAACTCAAGAGCTGTTGACTCCTGGCAGGTCTGTGCTCCCATCTCCTCCACTAGGGCCAGAATAAGGCCCTTAGTGGCAACAATAGTAATACTACTACCAATAGCAAACACTTAGAAGTACTTACAACATGCTTAGTACTACTCTACATACTTTCTGTATATTAATTCTTTTTCATCCTCTTAACAATCTTAGAAAGTAAGCACTATAATCATGCCATTTCACACAGAGAGAAACTCACTCACAAAGGAGTGATAACTTGCCCAAGGTCATGTGGTTAATAAGAGGCAGCCAGTCTGACTCCAAAGGCTGAGCCATTAACCACTGCAGGATGCTTCACTGTAAACGCGGAAAAGTTTATAGCACGTCCTCCCCTCGCACACACGTATGAAGTTCAAAAATAAAACTAGGACCAAATCAGAAAAGAATGTGAGAGGTGCAGCAGAGTTCTGATTGTTTCCCCTGATGACTACTTTAAATGCTTAAAAAAAAAAAAATCTTTCCAAAAATACATTCTTCTTCCCTGCTTGGCTGGTGCCCTAAGCATGAGCTGCTCAGCCTAGCAGATAATCCAAGCACTGCTTTCTCCTCCCTCTGGCCAGAACAGCCTCTACCTGAAAAGTCCAAGGTTGGTCAAGCCTGGAATAGGCTGCTGCCCCTTGGACAGCGTGGAAGGTGCTTCGTGGCTGGAATGGGGGTGGCTCTGGCCCCGATCTGTAAATGGCAGGACAGCTGCCCCAGAGGACAAACGAGTGAACTGAAGAGCATGCCCCTTGGGAGGCGAAGGAGGCTACCCTGTATGTGCGTGTGTGTGCATGCGTGTGCATGCATGCATGTGTGTTGTATATGTCAGGAGAGGGAGTTGCTGTAGAGCCCCTTCCTGGGGGTCCTTGACCCACTGAGTCTTCAGTCACTGAGGAGATTCCTGTACCCCCTTCCACGCCCTTGGGACTAGGCTGTAGTGTGTTCTTGGTCAATAGTTATCACCAAGAGGGTGTTTCCCAAAAACCCACTTTTCATTTCAGTGATCTCTGCAACGTAATACCAACACAGCTGCAGTCTCTTCAGCCTCCAATCTACTGACTTTCCTTCATCTGACAGTCAGTCCAGGTCCCCCTTCCAGGGCTTGGGCTAGGTTGGAAAGGTGAGTCAAACTTGCAGCTCCCGCCCCCAGATGCTCAAAGTCGGGTGGGACCCACATGATTCATTTTCTTACTCCATTTCTCCCTTCAGTCCTGTCCCCCACCACACTGTAGGGCAGGGGTGGTGTTTTATCTCTCTCTGAATCTCCCCTATTTCAACCTCATAACTGCCTCATTGTCCAGCCCAAAGTCTTGCATTTCCTGGACTCCCCGCAGCTGTGTCCTGAGGCAGGGGCTGGAAGCCGGGAACCTGAAAGCTTATCTAACCCAGTGCTTCTGAAAGGGGCAATTCAACCTCCAGGCATGTTCTGAAAAATCCTGGGCAGCTTTTGTTTGCTGGTTGCGGCCACAGATGCAGAGGTGTCCTGTGATGCAGGAGACAATCCCACACAAAGAAGAATTGTTCTCTAACCCACCTGCCCTCCCAGTGATTCTCCAGACATTCATGTATTGAAAATCCTGGTTGTCTGAGCTTGCAACCTCTAACTCCATATTGTACCAATATATAAACGCAAAGTATTTTTGTGTGCTTTTAGTATCTGTTGAATATTCCAGAAATACAACTGTGAACATGGAGGGGAAACTGCACTGATTTCACTCAGTACTCTGAGTTTTTCATTGCTTTGGAAAATCACATCACCAATGGCAACCCTGCTCCTGGTGTTAGAGTCAACAAGAAGACGACTCATGGCTATTAGTCTGCATGTGGCCTCACGGTGATTCCACATAGCGATCCAAGCACCTCTGTCTTTTAGCATAATGGTGCTTGGGGAATTACTTATTGAATTGTGTGTGTGTGTGTGTGTGTGTATACACACATATACTCATCTCTATATATACACATATATTCATATATATGCATATACTCATATATATATCATTTTAGTTCTTTTGTGTTATAATGAAGGCATTAAATTGAATTTTTGAAATTATATATGAAGGCAGTTTATACTTTTATGAATTTCATTTCAAGCTAATATAGGGGGCATTATAAAACATTTGCTACAAGAGGAAAGTGTGCGGTCTGGTGAGGTTAAGAATCCTGGAGCTAGTTTGTCCCTTCAGCTTTGTCTCAGCTGTCCCCGATGGATGCAATCTATTGGAATCTTAGAGCTTTCAGGATGAAGAGTATTTACTGTCCCCCATGGCAACCCATTTATTAAATTATTACTGTCGCCAGTCCCTGTGCTGTGAGTGAATCATCACTCACTTTCCTGCAGAAATGATGGTGTGCTCAGGACCATGTTGAATCTCAATCCCTCCTAAATTACTTTTCTTGCCTTGAGAAGGACCTTGGGGGCAGTGGGAAGTTGGGGAGGGAATCTAGCCACAGGCAGCAGAAGGGAGAAGAAATGGAGCAGGCTGCAAAAAGAGAGACCTTGAAAGTGCGTTGTAGGTCGAGTGGCCACTAATCTGCGAATGGCTCTGGCCCCTGAGCACTAAATGAGGCGGCCAGGGTGCACTCGGTGCTGGCAATCCGGCCCCGCAGCTGGTTCTTCCGTCCCGCAGTGTGGCTCCGAATTGGCACAGCAGTTAAAGAGCAAGTGCTTTAAAGCCAGAGTCCGCACTGCAAATCCTGGCTCCTCCACTTAACGGCTGGGTGACCTTTAGCAGTGACTTAACCTGTCTGAGGCTCACTGTCGTCACCTGTAATGCGAGGATGCAAACAGCGCCCACCCACGGGATGCAGTGCTTTCGGTGCCTACAGAATGTGCCTTGTTGCTGTGGCCCTGCCCACCAGCAGGGACTTGCGGCTTACCGGGCCCAGGTGCCTGTGCTCTGAAGTCTGCTGAGATGAGGCGCAAGAGGTGCCCCCACCAACACACAGCAGCACCCACAGCACAGGTAGCTTGCCCTCACCCTATATACCAAGCAGCCTGGTCTGACATGTCTGATCTAAACAGCTAGCCCTGAAACAAAGCTAAAACCTTCTCACATTCCCGGCCACCGAAGCCCAACCAGCACAATGATTAATCACCAGCTTTAAGATGAAAGGGGACTATGTTGAAGGCATTTGCCATTGAAATAATAGGTTGATATGAATTCATTGTTCATTTCTTTAAGAAATAATTTTCTATACTGACTATGAACTTAGAGCTGTGCTTGGGTATTCAGTGGTGAGAAAAACATTCATTTACCATGTGCAAAGCAGAGCGGTTGCTACCACCATCTATTTGGCTGTTGGAGGCATATACAGCTTAACAATATCTACATTATATAGATCAGGAAACTGAGGCTTCAAGAAGTTATACGTGTGGCCCAAGGTCAACCACCCCACTGGCAGGGGACAGAACAGAAACTTCCGCGCACTGTCTTCCACAATGTGTGCGGTGGTTTGAATGGAACTTAATCTCCTGGCTATGTTAATAAAAACATACGCTATTCCTGAATCCGACTGAGAGCAGCTAGGATTCCCTGACCAAACTAAATGTTGGGATGGTGGGATGGTTGGGATGTGATGCCTCTACTAGACCCCCTCCCACCCCACCCAGGTTGGTTTAGCGGGTATCAGGAGGTGAGGAGCCAGGACAATGCCCAAGGCTGTGACGCTTTCAGGAAGCAAGTGAATCCAGCAGACATGTAGACCAACCTAGCATTGCTCCAGAGCTTTTGCTGTATCAGTAGCCTCATCTTTACAACAGGCATGACACCTTCTCTGTCTGAGGCACGGGGCTGGCAGGGTGGCCTGTGTGGCCCATCTCCCTCTCAGAACCTCAGTGATGAGTCTGTGACTCAGAGCTTCTTCACGCTGAGAGGTGCTAATTAGTTCACATGCTGCTTTCCAAGCTGTGAGCTGGGAAGGGCTCTCTCTAAGGCAGCACTCCATTCCAGGTATTCCCTAGGCTTCTCCATGATCTTGGGGCAGGACTTGGGGGAGGAGTAGTGAGGGGGAGAGAAGTGGTGGAAAATTCAAGCCAGGAGTGGAAATTATAAATCTATTGGCTGCTCAAGCTGAACACAGCAGACAACTTTGGGGAAAGAAAGTTCTAGGGATTTTCTTCCTGCTAATCTGAGTTTCCTGAGCAAGTGTATGTGTCTGTCTGCTGGGACTATAGCACAAAGCCTGGTGGGTCAGTCTCCCCGGGTCATAGGAGGTAAATGCAAAGACTTAGCAACCTCCAGCCAAGTCCTCAGAAGTCCCTGAGCCCTTGTACACTACCTTTTGTTCTCACTCCTTCTTCCCTTCCTGGGACCAACAAGAGGTTAAAGGTAATGTAGTGCCCAGAAGACTGATAGGAACTTGTGTGTGTGTGCATGTGGGCATGCATGCATGCGCTGGGAGGAGCTTGCAGAGTGAACAGGGTCTGGGGCACATTTAATCTGGTAAATTGGGGTCATTCCCAGAATGAACACGCCTGTCCCTGAGCTGGCCTGGCCTGGCCTGCTCCCTGGGAGAAGAAGGCTGAGGCACACATGGCTTTATTAATAGTCCAAGCATCCCAGAACCCTTTTTCCCTAAGCCATTTCCATTTGTGGTTCCAATGGGGTTTTGTTTTTGGTTCTCATGAGTTATTTTCTGCCCTCTGCCCTTCTTCAGTGGGCCAGCTGGGGGAGCTGAGCAAGGGGCCTGGCCAGTGGCAAGAGGTCCCGTCCTCCAAGAAGAGAGAAAGGCCCTGGGGGCTGGGGGTGGGGCCTTCCACAGAAAGCCTCCACCAAGTGACTTGTAGTAGCCCCAGGGTTATTGCCACAGAGACCTGGGACTGTTTGGAGCAAACTAGGCATTAAAAAAAATTTAAGTGGAGATGTGGGGGAGGTGCTTCTGAGGACTTCCAAGGCCTGAGGCTCAACCCTAAGGCAAAGGATAAGTGTGCTCCCTCAGTGCATCACATGGAGCTCTCCCAAGATGACAGAATTCCTCGAATGGACATAAGGCTGCAGATGCAGGCTCGGCTCTACCTTGTTCCCATCCTTCTTCTGGGAGCCAAGGTCTGCAATATCAGCAAGATCCTCCGAATTCCATTACACTGGTTCCCACACAGCATCACAACTGAACACCTTACCAATTTACATCACTTGTGTTAAGAGAGAGCATCTTGTGTCTAACAGCTGTCATGGTTTGATGAGGGTGGTGCCATTCATTATGCTTGTCCCTCACTACCCTCAGAGACATTGGACAGATAAATAGGTTTATCAAGTGTTTCCTGCTTTAGAAGGAAGAGGAATTTGGCTGGCTGTAGGATCTCCAGGGGAAGATGTCTCCAGGGAGTTAGGGGTGGGGTATTTCCTCAAGGGGAAGAGTCAGCCCTAGATTTGTACATTTGGATGTGATTGATTCACTATGACCTGAAGCACAAAGTTGCAATAGTGGATGAGATCTTTGAGATGTAAACTATTGGAATTGAAAATATATTAAGAATAGAAGCCCGGCATAGATCACACTGAGCAGGGACGAAAGGAGGAAAATCACACCTAAGTCAACTTGCTGTCTCTTCAACTAGTCAAGTGTCTAGAATGCAAGGGAGGAAGGAAAGCAGGGAGGAAGAAAGGACATAACAATGGTGAGGAAACTAATATTCACCAGCATTTCCTCTGTGCCACACACTCTGAGTACATGGCCACACTGAATTCTCCCCACAGCTCTACAGAATGGAGATGATCATTCTCAAGTTACTACAGATGGAGGTCCAGCAGTTCAGGGTCAGGTGCCCGAAGGTACACGATCAGTAAGTGGTGGAGAGCAGATGGGATCCCGGCCCGTTCAAGCCCCCTTCCTTTTCACCATCTTCCCTATAGGAGGAAAAGCAAGGACAGTTGGCCAGAGTGCACAGGCAGAGAGACTTGGTAGCTTGTAGGGGCAGCAAGAGCAAACCAAACTTCGTTCAAGATCAGGGAGACCTGAACATTTCTTTAGACAGTGTGGATGAAACCCCAAGATAGGAAGAAATGAAAGATTCTGGGTGAGATGGGGTGGGTGAGGAGTGACATTTAAGAGAAAAGGTCTCCATAGGTAATACGGAGATACGGAAGAGAGAGCAGCCTGGGAGGTAAGGGAGGGGCTGAGGGAAGTCTGCAGAGATTTAAGTTGAATGGAAAAATAAGTGTTCACTAGAAGAAAAGCTAGGGCGTGGCATTTAAGGCAGGGAGAGTCACATGCACAAAGGCATGCAGGCCTAAAATGCATGACCTGTATGTCAGTTAAGATTGGTCTGGCAGGGAGCAGCAGAAAACCCTAAACCAGTGGCTTAAACATGTAGGGGGTTCATTTTTCTCACATGACTGGACCAGGGAGAAAGAGCACAGGGCTGGCGTGGCAGTTTAACGAGGCCATTGGGGACCCAACTTATTCTGTCCTCCTGCTTGGACATCCTTAGCCCAAGACTTTTGCCCTGTTTATCACAAAGTGGTTGCTGTCCCCCCAAACACTGCATCAAAGTTCCAGTTAGGGAGAAGGGTAAATGATGGACAAAGCTTAGCCCATTTATATCATGGGAAGCCTTCCTCCAGGACTTGTATTTGAATCAGCCAGAATGGGATAACCAACCTAGTACCTTATTTGCAAGACAGGAATTTGAGTATCTCTCTTTCTACCCTCTATAGTACAGGAAGGCAAGGCAAAAGGGTATTGAAATGGATAGTGATCAAACCAAACTATGGCATCTGCCGCAGTGTGCTTAGGAACGATCTGAGAGGTCCAGAGTAGTGAGAAGATGTAGGCAGAATAGACGGCAGATAGGAACTGAATTGTGAATGACCTTCTTTCTCCAGGCTTAGCTTAAATTGTTTCTAAGAGGCCAGGCCTTGGTGAACGGTCAGTCCTTTTGTTACGACTCTGGGTTTGGACATTGGCAAGTAGAGTAAGTATATCTCCTCAGAAGTGGGTGCTCTGAATTCTCAGAGAATCTCATAGATAATCATATTTTCTTTTTTCCCTATCTGCCCACCCACCCACCCTCCCATCCATCCACCCACTCATCCATCCATCTACCCACCCATCCATCCATCTACCCACCCATCCATCCACCTACCCACTCATCTATCCACTCACCCACCCATCCATCCACCCACCCATCCACCTACCCATATAGTATCAGTTAAGCGACTACTACCTATGTGTCAGATGCTGTTTTAAGCTTGTATTTTTTCTCTCTTATTCTTACCCAGGCGGAGCCAAGACCTTTTCCAAACGTGGGAGCCTAGGGATGAAGAGTTATCTAAGATAGTTGCTATTTCAGTCCAGAACTTGAAGCTAAAAATGTTTGAATGGAAAAAAAAAGTTTAAAAATATAGATGTGTATTTTTCTAAAACCCCATTAAGCTGTCAAGGGCCCTCAGTGTGTGTTTCCTTTCCCATCGTTGCTAATCAGCAAGGTATGTGTGTGCCCTAAACAGAGGAGTAGCCGGCCAGCCTCCTCCTCCTCCCCACCTCTTTCTGCTGGTTGCTGGGCCTTGAGCTGTTCCCCAGCCTTGGGAACCCAGAGGCTGGGCCTCCACTGCCTATGGAGACAGCTAGAGAGAACAGCACCCTGGCTCCTCCTTCACAGAGGCTGGGACATCAGCACCAGCCTTCCCAGTAACACATTCAGACTGTCTGGGCTCAAATCCTGGCTGCATCACTTACTCAAAATATAACCTCGAGTGCTGTTTATTCTGGGTCTCAGCTTCCTCATCTGTAACTTGGAGATTGGTGTCATTACCCACATCTTAGTGTCACTGTGAGGTTAAAGGAACTGAGCACTGGAGGCACATAGAGAAGTGCCCGAGTTCACGGGAGGCACTGAGTGCATAGTGTTCATTGTAACTGTCCCCATTGCTAGCACTGCTACTGCCTCACTGTTCTTCACTCTTTCCCCCAAATGCACAGTCTCCGAATAGAACTAGAAAACAAACCTCGTGATCTCCTATCCATTCGCATCATTTGAAGGTGAGGAAACGACAGGGAAGAGACTTTCCTGAAGCTTCCCAGTCCGCGGCAGAGCCAGAACAGGGGTCCAGTGCCCTTTCCACACTACCATTGCTCGGACCATGCCTCCTCCTCCCTTCTCAGCCCACCAAATGCTTGCACAAAGTTATCTAATATTATCATTGTTGACAAATATGCCCTGTAATTCCATCTCAGCATCACGGCAGGTGTTGCATCGCCAATGACCGAGAACAGAAACCACACGAATAGCTGGCTCTGCTCAGTGCCCACCACAGCAGCCACCCAGATGGAAGCATGAGGAAGAGCTCTGAAAAGAGAGACTTCAATGGTGGGAACCCCACGGGACACTCCCAGAGCAGTGGGACTGGGCTCTTGACTCAGGTTCAAGGCCACACCTTGGACCCTCCCTTTTTCTCAACTTCTCCTTTAGCTGAAGGGAGATTGTTTCAAAGGAAGTATTTATAAGAGGAGATTTCAATATGAGTCAGAATATATAGAGCACTACTGTCTAACCCTAGAACCATGAGGTTCTGATATTTATATAAATACACAGCATCATTTCCAACCAGGGGATAAAAGGAAGGGAATCCTGGGGGTATCGTGGACATTCCCACTTATAGATCTGGGGGGATTCAGGAGTAGTGAGTCCTTCCAGAGGAGATGTGTAGTGGGCACATGTGTATAAACAAACATATACATGTATATACATATGTAAATACGCTTTATATATCCATATATACATATTTTTCCTGCATATTATTATGTTTGACATCCTAAATATCCTTTCTGGCTGAGGACAGCCAAGCACTCAGCCAGACACATGCCTTTGACATGCAAACTAACCAGTCCAGAGCCAACTCCCGCATTGGGCCCATATACTCCAGAAGGCAATAATCCTCTGCCTTAATCATCCCAGCACCAGGTACCAGGCAACTGGGGGCCACCCTATGGCCGGAAGCTCACTAACATTATTCCAAATACTCAGTCCTGGGCTGTTTGCCCTACCTGGCCTTGCCTTTCCTGCAGAACCAATAAATGCCATGCCCAAAACCTGCACCTCATTCCTGTCTTCTGCCTCCCGACCACCCTGGTGTCTTTCCCTGTGGCCCTGTGTGAAGTGCTGTGCCCCTGTCTCTAGCCCCTGTGACCATGTGCTTTCCGCGGAGCCTCTCCTTTGTCCCCTTTTGTAGCCCCACCTAAAAGAATATAAACAAGGTTCAAGAGTTCCCTAAACCTCTCACTAGCCCATGACATTACTTTCGGTCACTTCACTACGTTAGCTGCTTAGATATCGAGTGGATCTACTGCTAGGCATCTGGTGTGCGTAATGTGGCACGCTACATGTGCCACAAGGGACCCCAAGGCAGAGCTTCAAGATCCCAGATTTTGAGAAGCTTGCAGTTTAGTTGGGAAAATAAGCTATAAACAGGTGAATGGTTAAATGGCAGCAGATGTAAATGATAGTTTAAGACATCCCAGCACAACACAAGGTAAGGACAAAGGCCAGGTACGAGCTACAGCCCCAGAGTGCTAGGAAAGGCCACCAGGCTGGTCGGGCGACAACATCTCTGCTCCCGGGACTGCCAGCGCCTTGCTGTGTTACCTGAGTAATCCCTGACCTCTGGGCAAGTGGGTGGTTGGCCCCCTAACACCCTCTGTTCACCAATCTGGGCCCCCAGCGTCACTCTATAAACACAGTGGGACTTGGCGCTCACTCTCTAGTCTGCTGCAGCTCTTCTGCCACCCGAGTTCAGGGTTGGAACTGGCCTTGTGATAGAAGCCCCAGCTACAAGACTGGTGGCGACACTCAGCATGGCCCTCATCTCACCTCACCCACCTACTCCTGGGGGTGCCGCCCCCTCCTCCCATTGGATGACGGACAGGCCAGAGAGAAGAGGGTCAGGAGAGTTCCGCAGGGGTTTGTCTGCTGCAGAAGCCCACAGCCTCAGGGCCTGATTCTCTGTGTCAGATGTGCAAGCTGAGACCAAAAGCACTTCATTTCTGGGAAAGCACTCTCAGGAGAACACTCTGCACTTGAAAACTCCTACCGCATTCCCGTTTATTTCCTATGAAACAAGGGTTTGGGCTAGTCTTAGTGCTTTACGGTGGGCCTCTCGCCCGTAGGAGACCTTGCATGTGGCTGCAGTGGCCAGCCTGTCAGCACGGCTTCCCGTGGCGCCCATCACCAGAGTCGCCTGAACGACATTCCTCGTTCATGACCAAGTGTTTGCGACCCCACCAAGCGAACCTCCCGTCTGCCCTTCTTGCTCAGGCCTGCCTTCATAAAATGTGCTATTGCGTGAAAAGCTTCTTTCTTAGCAGCAGAAATCCCATTTATCGGTTAGGAGGTTTTAGGCTGCAAGTCCCAGAGTATCCTGCTAATCGTGGCTTAAAGTATACAGGCCACATTTAACAAGAAGTCCGGAAGCGAGCAGTGGTTGGAACTGCTCAGTGGCCTGGTGATTTCAATGGCGCTTCTCCTGCCCTGTCTGCCATTCTCATGGTTACAAGGCAGTGGCTGCAGTTCCAAGCGGCTTCTCCTCACATGCGAGGCCATGATGAGAAGAGCAGGGGTTAAAGGTCATCTCTCTTCACATCTCTGATCAAGAAGGAAAGTCTTTCCCAGCAGGATGCCTTCATATTTCATGGGCCAGAACTAGTTCAGACACTAAACTCAGACCAATGACTGGCAAAAGCAATTCCTTGTCGACTGAGACCCTGCAGTCTCAATAGAGTGATGTCACCCTCAAGGGGGTGAAAATTAGTTTGGGGAGGCAAAAAGTCATACTTTCTTATTTATAAAGCACAGATTTACATGCAATATATAAGCATATACATTGGCCAGCTGGCTCAGTTGGTTGGAGTGTCATCCCATACACCAAAAGGTTGCTGGTTTGATCCCCAGTCAGGGCACATGCCTAGGCTGTGGGTTCAATCCCCGGTCAGGTTGTATACAGGAGGCAACTGACCACTGTTTCTCTCTCATATTGGTGGATGTGTAGGTGTGAAACTTCAAGGACACCCTAATTATAATATATAATCACTGACCTGCTTTCAAAGATGGACATCAGGGATGGCTAACTCTGGAGCTGGTTTAGTTGGAATTGTATGCTGAGGGCCAGAGCTGAATTTCTGGGGGTAAAAGTGAGAATAGGTAAGGGACGGGAGTGGAGGGGGACATAGACATTTAAGGAAGATTTTTATGAAGTCAGGCCGTTTGGTGGATGACTGTTAAATGACTCAAAGTACACACACATTTTCCTCTGTGTGTGTGTGTGTGGCTCCAACAAGATGGGGGCTAAGGCTCTAGATCCTTAGTGCTTCGCTCCGATGAACCTGGACTATCATACTCACTGGAAAACGGAGGGGACCAATTTTTTGAAAACGTTGCCTAATTCCAGGCAGTGTCAGAAACTTGGAGGCGCAGGGGGTTTCTCCGATTCTTCCAGTCCTAGAATCCATCTCTAACGCCCCCCACCCCAACCCTTTCCCTCTGACGTACATCCTTTCCATGTTACTGGACCCCTGTGTTTCCAACCCCTTAGCCCTGCTTTCAGTCAAGCCCACCGAATGGAGAAGCTCGGGGTTTAGCTGAGCGTTCTTTGCTGGTGGTCGGGCGAGCTGAGGAAGATGCTCTGGTGCCTTGTAGACCCTGTGGAATTTCCCCCATCTCCCCATCCACCGCCGCTTTCACAGCTTCCATTTCAGCTTCCCTGGAGTCTTGTTTTACATACTTTAAGTGCTGCCTAGATGTTTGCTTTTTGGCCTCTTTGGGATTCTAGGAGGTAAGGACAAACAGCACCACACACCTCTTAAAAACCTGATTCTGGAGGCAGGACAATCAGGTGATGGTCTGTTCTGGTTCTGGACACCTGGAGCACCCAGGTGATGCTCCTTGACAGGTTCTCACTCCTTGACCTGGTCCCCAAGGCCCACACCAGCGACTCCTCCGGTGGACCTCTGAAAATCAAAAGGATTCAGCTCCAGGCTTTATGCCTCTCTGTAGATCAGTTGTCAGCCCTCGCTGTATATTTAAATCACCCGGGGAGCTTTTAAGTCGCTATTGCTACTGAGGGCCAGGCCCAGACCAATTAAATCAGAATCTCTTGGGGGTGGGGCCCAGGCTTCAGGATATTTTAAAGCTCCCAGGTGATGGGATGTGCCACCAACATTGAGAACTTGAACTTGTGTGTGTGTGTGTGTGTGTGTGTGTGTAAGCATGTATTTGTGTATTTTCTTTACAGGGAGTGCATATTTTTAAATCTAAAAAAGAAAATAAAGCAATTTTTATTTTGAAACAAATTAGCCCTGTCTGCTCAATTCTTGCAAAAAAAAAAAAAAAGAAGAAGAAGAAGAAGAAGAAGAAGAAGAACCTTAGCTCTTTTATTAACTAAAACAGCTTTTTCAAATTTGCCAAAAAGGAAAACATTATATATGAGAAAGTTTACATTTTTAGTGCTGTGTGTAATGAGAAATCAAGTAAGAAATTAAAATCAAGTTGGTGAAATAATTTTAATAAATGTCATTTATGTCTCATTTCTTTAAGTGAGGTAACTATGTTTTGTGGCATTTTTGTCGGAAGAAAAATACACAAAAATTCAAAATGAGTAACAAATCCATTGAACACGCAGCTTTTGATGGGGGCCAACGTATATCCTTGCTGTGTGCTGGTCTTTAAATGGATTTTTTAATTTCTGTACTGACTCATGTGCTAGATGTTTCCAGTGGGAGCTGAGATTTTTGTGACTGCATGTTTCACACCAGATGTGGCTGCAGAAGCAGTGGTTGCTTGGATTGAGGTCATTCAAAGAAGAAAAGAGAAGAGAGGGTAAGGAAACGGGGCTGAGAACGGGTCTCCATGGCATCATGCTCCCATGAACCTTGGAGAAGTTGACAAAGGGCTTTCCCTCCATTGACTAGGGGCAGACATGCATGGCCTTCTGGGTTGTGAACTTGCAGTTGATCTGAGGCTCTGACCCCTGGCAGAGTTGGCAAAGCCCTGAGCCTGGAGCCGAGCCTGTGATTCTCGGAGCGGCAGGTGGGTGATTTATAGGGGAGAGGCCAAACTTTGGCTAGATTCGTGACAGCTCTGCGCTGGTGACCAAGGTGATAGTCATACCCAAGTGTTCATTTCTCTAAACCTTGCCTTTCAATGTTATTATGGTCAGCAGTATTAGTAATAAATCTACCTAAGATTTATTGTAAAGATAACAAAGTAAAAAAAATAATGCCTTGCTACATCGAGGCCCTAACTGGGGTCAGCGTTCCTAGAGTATGCGTGAAGTATCCCAACCACTTACACGCCACAATCCCAAGCCTGCAGTGACAGAGTGTCACCGTCCTCCTCTCTTAACAGCACTCCTCACATTCATGTGAGGTGACAAAAGTCTTTATTGTCAAAGATCTTGGATATATACTCATTCAGCTAAATGTTTCTCCCTGTAATTATTCTCAAATATTTGCCCAAGACCGTTGTGTCTTTAAGGAGATCATAAGGCCTAAGGGAAGGAACCACGCTATTGATGTTTCTCCCCAGGACATTTCTAATGTATTGAATTGCACATTTTTGGTGCCTAACAAGGGCACGGGAGCCTGCCAGTGGAATCACTAGATCTTTGGCACTGTCCTGTTGCATCACAGCACTGAAAATCAAGTGACAAGTCAAGGTTACGGTCCGAGTCGGAGGACCTTAAGATCCCCAGGGGTTTGATCTAGCCCAGTGCCCTCGGTGTACAGTGACATAGGCCCAGAGAGGTCAAGCACCTTGTTAGTAAATATCTGTAAAAACAGGACAAGCCAAATGAACGGGTCAGCAGACTGCTGCTTCCCTGTCCCACATTCCCCTGGGGGGCCGAGCCCTGGCAGCAAAGTTAACAAGGCTGGGTTATTAGGGTCCGTTTTAATGGAAAAAAGATCCGTCTGGACATGAACTAAGGACGGGATGTGTATTCCTCTGTAGCAATTATGACATTTAGAAACACAGAGGAATGTAGAGCTGTCATACTTTTCCTTTTTTACAAAATTGTGCTAACTAGCTTAGCTTTTAGATTGACGTCCTCCAATGTAGGTCCCTTTTATGGGAAGAAAATGAAGGCAACAAATACCAGTTGCCCTTGGGGAACCCAATGAAATCAAGTAAGCTCTCAGGGCTGGGGCCAGAGAGGGGGCACCTTACTTCCTCGGGTGAAGACCACCCTTCACCCTTGGATCCTTGAGCTTGCTATAAAAATCCAGTTTACAGAGACCTTGGTCTTTCCTCTTACAGGAAACTGGGCAGCATTTTGGGTCCAGCCTCCAGAAGGAGAAGCTACTGCCTCCATGGAACTCTTTGGCAAAAGGCATCATCTGCTACCCACTGCCCTGCAACCTCCCACCTCCCTCTCTCACCCCTGTTCCCATCCACGGCTCCTTGTGGCCAGAAGCTGTTGCTCTCTGGCTGGTTTATGTTCCTGCTCTCTAGAGGCTGACTTGACCCCTGACGTCTTTGTATAGGGCCCATCCGTTTCCTCTCTTACTCACCCCAGCCAGCTTACCTAAGCTGATGCACAGACTCCTCTTTAAAACCCAGAGCAGCCCTCATGAGACTGTACTACTAACTCTTGCACTTACTTGTTGAGTGACTGTAAGCAAGTTACATTCCTTTCTCTCTTTAAATCAATTTTATTGTGATAGAGCTCGCATACAAAAAATGCACCCATTTTCTCTCCCTCATTTCACCCTTTTGTCTCCAAGAAAGAGAAAGAAAGAAAAAAGAGAGAAAGAGAAAGAGAATGGGAGAAAGGGAAAGGAGAAAGGAAGGAAAGTCCTGGTCAGCGTGGCTCGATTGGTTGGGCACTGTCCTGCAGAGCAAAAGATCGCCAGTTTGATTCCTGGTCAGGGCACATGTCTAGGTCACAGGTTTAGTCCCCGGTTGGGTCATATTCAAGAGGCAACCAATAAATGTTTCTCTCTCACACTAATGTTTCTCTCCCTCTCTTTCTCCCTCCCTCCCCTTCTTGAAAGAAAGAAAGAAAGAACTCATTTTAAGTGTTCAATTCAATGAGCTTTGACAAATGTATATACACCCATGCAAATACGTCCCATCAAAGCAAAAGAGCATTTCTATCACCCCAAATAGTTCCTCCCCCCACCGCCCCAGGAAACCGCTAATGTGCTTTCTCTCACTATAAATTGGTCTGGCCAGTTTTAGAACTTCATCTAAAAGGATTCATACAGTTATATTCTCTGGAGTGCCTGGCTTCTTTCTCTAGCACGTTTTTGAAGTTTATCCATGGCGTTGCTTGTGTCAGCAGCCTGTTCCTCTTTATTGCATTGTATGGCTACGCCACAGAATTTTTGTCTATTCACCTGTTAATGGGCATTTTTTTATACCACTTTGGGCTATTGCGAATACAACTGTGATGAACTGCATATAAGTCTTTGTGTGGACATGTGTGTTCATTTCTCTTAGGAATAGAATTCTTGAGTCCCATGGTAAGAGTATGTTTAACTTTATATATTAAAAAACCTAAACAAGAGAACATCACCAACCTTCTCTAAACTGACTGTACCATTTCACCCTTCATCTTTACAATATGAGAGTTCCAGTTTCTCAACACCCTCACCAACACTTGGTGTTGTTAGTCTTTTAAAGTTTAGCCATTTTCATGGGGTGTAGTTGTACCTTACTGTGGTTATCATTTGCATTTCCATAATGACTAATAATGTTAAGCACCCTTTCTTGTGCTTATTTGGCCAAAGAAGGTATTTTCAACTTCATTGAATCTCAGTTTCCTCGCCTGCCACGGGGACTAATCTTCCTTACCCTCCTTAAGAGCATGACAGTGGAAGAGATGGAAAGCTTTTTTATTTTTTAACTCTGAAGATTAACATAATGGAAGGAAATTCTATTTTTCCAAAGTGAGAAGTGTCTTATATGAGGCAATACACCCCGGAAGTACTCACAAGATTGATTTTTCTCAGACACCACTTTGTCATTTTCTCCAGTTCAAGAAAAGTCACCAGCACTCTCTTACTTTATGAGCTCCAAGCTACTCATTCTATGTCCGCAGCCCTTACCAGCAACCTTTCCCCTCCCACCTTGGCCAGACCTCCTCGGTCACAGCTTGTCTTCACCTCTGCAGTAAGTTAGTTCTCCCCGAGAGCTGAGTCTGTCCTCTGACCCTCTCCTGGCTTTGCACACATCCCCCCTCCACATGACCCTCCTTCTTTATCTCTCATGAGCCAGGGCACTTTTTGTTCAGAGGTGTCTTTCCAACTCGCCCCGTCTAGGCGGTCTTCTACCGTGCCCCTGCCAGGCACTCCTTTCTAACATTTCAGCACTTAAACAGATGGGTCGTGACACAGGGACTTTCTCCTGAGCCCTCCCACCCAGATGTCTCCATCTAAATGTTCCACAGGCATCTTAATCTCAACAGGACCCCAGAAAATTCATCACCTCTCTGTCCCCTGGCACCCCCGCTCTTCCTTGGACGTCCCTATTTCTGCTCACAGGTCACCACTCTCCTAGTCACCCAGGCTCAAAACCCCAGGGTGATCTGTGACTCCTTCCTTTCCTTAATCCTTTCCGTTTCATCAGTTAGCAAGTCCTCTGATCAACTTCCACAGTCTCTCAAGTTCTTTTCCTCCTCACCTACATGGCCCTGGCCCTCATCTCCAGAGGCTTGTTGTTTGGTCCATTTGCGACCAGACACTGCTGGCTCCCCAGCCCCCAGCCATTTCCCAATCTTGTCCTCCCTACCAGTAGACCCCAGTTAGTATGAGGGACATAGAAGATCTGGATGCCGACTTCTCCAACCTCCTTTTTAGCCAGGTATGGTCATGTGACCTGGTTCTAGCCAATAAGCTGTCAGAGAAAGACTTCTCAGAGGCTACTAGTATGTTTTTTCTCTCTCTCCCTTGCCCTCTGCCACTAGTAGCTTGAGTAGCTCTTCTTAATTCCCCCCACCCTTACTAATTCAGGTCAGTTCTCTCTTGAACACATCTGTCAAATGATCTTTTGAAAACAGAGTTTTCATCAGGTTATAGCCTTGCCCTCAACAACTCCCTCATTAGATGCTGGAGGAAGCCTAAAACCCTATATAGTCTGGCATGTAAGGGCCTCCAGGATTTAGTCCCGATACATCTTTCTTATTTTCTGCTTGGTCACTTGCTTTTGTATTCCTATGCCTGGCCGAAAGGGGATATGTGCTTTCCCTGTATAGTAGTTAGGGTTCTCTGGAGCTTAGGAGGAGAGGAGGTCAGAACAGGAGACTGACCTTCACTGGCCTATCCTGTTACCCTGTTCCCGACAGCCTCACGAGCAGGTGCGCCATGCAGCCACCTATCCTTGCGTGAGCTGATTCAAGGCGGCCAAGGCCCCGGATGACCTGCTGCGCCTAGGTGCCATGCAGTCTGAAATGTCCTCATTTACAGAGTCGTAAAAGCAGGCGTGCTTATTATTTATGTTATCTTCTAACGCAAGGGTTTATATGACAGCATAGGCTGGAGCCAGGCACGGTCGCCCTGATCCTCAAATAAAGATCTTCCTAAATAAAGATCAGGCAGATTCAAATGAAGGCCTTCTCAAATAAAGATCAGGTGGTTTCCAAATTTATGGCTGTGGGGGGAGAGGAACGTGGGGGTGAGGAGGGAAACTAAGACACACAAAGCACCTACGCCTGAACTCCCCCCCCCCAAGTTGTAAGCCATGTTCCAGGCTCATCTAATTCAGCTTCCCCCTTGGTTCTGCTTCCTAAAGGGAGTCACCCTAAAAATAGCTAATATTGATTAAGCACTTTATATCCCTGGTGTCATTTAATCTTCACACAGTCCTATGTAGTGAGTACTGTCGTTACTCCCGCTTCTCAGTTCCTGGCCCCAAGGTGTGTGGCTGGTAAGTGGCAGAGTTGAGGATGGAACTCTGAAAGTCCTGTCGAATAAGCCCTACTGACCAATTCGTTCATTCATGCATGCATATATGTTTTAATTCATTCCTCTACCAGACATTAATGGAGTCATGGCTTGTATGGTGGATGAAAAGAAAAAAAAGTACACAGATCCTGCTCCCAAGGAACTCCGCAGCAAGGTGAGAGCAGCTAGTGAGAGAAACACCTGCATGAACGATGCTGTATCACGATGAGCACTACAGTAGGGTCTTGAACAAGCTATTCATGTCACCCTTGACGTATTAAGCAACTCTCAGAGTTTGCCCGTCCTTGTCTAATCCCAGTCTCTTGCCACAATCTTTTGTCATCCTCCTAGATGCTGATGTGTGTGCTCTGACTCCATCTGATGCCCTCTGACATGCTTCTTCTTGTCCTTCCAGACTTGGCTGCCCTCCAGCCCCATTCGGCACTGGCTCCACAACATCCTGTCAGGTCGGAGTGCGGTGAAGGAGGGGCCCTGAGACCAGTCTGGGAGCCAGTTCTCCTCATGGCTCTGCCTCCGACTGCAGCAAGTCCTTGGACTAGTCACTTAATGTTAGGGAGTCTCATTCCCCACATTTTGTCAAAGAAAGAGTCGAATCAGACACTCTTGGAAGTCCTTTCACCTTTAGGTAGTTTTTGAACTGAGCCCAACTTCCAACATGGTGTCAGGGCAGAGACGAAGCGCTGAGTGGTATCACTGCCCTGAACTTTCTGGTAAGCCCTCCTTCTCTTTCCTCCTCTATCCTAGGCCACCTTCCTGGGAGGCCTACCTTGCTCCTCTAAAATGACACTCCTTTCTATCAGGTCAGCCCCTCACTGGCTGTGCTCAGCCTCCTGGTTCTGTTCTGGGTCACAGTCCACCAACTCCTGACCCTGAATGGTTTTCAAGGTCTACTTTACCCACACCTGGGGTCCAAATGACAGCTGAGGCTGTGAGTCACCTGTGGCAGCAAAGGAACTCTAGGATTGTGAGCTCCTGGCCCAGGCCCAGACCCACTTGAGCGAGTTGGCTGCTTCCCTGCCATGAGGGCCAAGGCTTCCTTCTTGCCAACAGATGAACACAGGCCACAGGAGGGAGGCTTGCTGGCTGCCACCAGACACTTGCTCGCCCTTTGTCCTAGGCCCAGAGTTCGTTATTTAAGAGTAGCACTATAGGAGTGGACACTGCAGACACTTTGCACATAGAAAAACATTTCAAGTGTGAGTGTTTGTCGCTCAGGTTCTTTCCAATTTTTTCCTTCTTCCCCAAATCAGCCATGAGTAGGAAATTAGCATCTACGCTAATACCACCAGCTCAGCACCTTCTCCTGATGGCACCAAGACGACGTAACCACAGGATACTAAGGCTTACAGAGGGGAAGAGATATATCCCAGGTAATGTAGCTAACAATGGGCCTGACCCAAATCAGACACTCATGTCTTTAGGCTCTCAGGTCAGCACACAAGCCTTCTACCCCTGATTCACAGTCTCAATTTGCCCTCTCGTGCCCAGCTCTAGTAGTCCAGATACGAAAAGACCTACCCTCCCTGGATAGCACACTTCCATACAGAGGAGGCTTTTGAACTGGGATTTTGGTATGAAATCAAGTTTTCTGCTCTGGAAGAGGGCATTTTAAGTGCTCCAAAACCTGAGCCCTGGGCTTTGCCTCTTTTCTGTTCCTGCCATTTGCTGTTATTAAAGCTTTTTCTCTGAATAGGTGGGATTTACAGATGAAGGCACAGCAGCCTCTCCCAAATATCTAGGCTCTTTAATCGGTCTCAGCAGCCAGGCTTCTTCCCAAAACACCTATCTCGCAGAATCACCCTCCTGGAGAAGGAGGCAGTGTTTACGTTTATATGAGTTGTAAGCATTTACTGAGTATCCACTATGCCCAAAGCTCTGTAGTAGGCCTCTCCAGCAACGTAAAAATGATTCCCTTTGACAAATATTTGTAATGCACTCACCATGGGCAGAGAATGTGGCTGGGTCTCCTTTGAACTTACATTCTAGCAGCATGTGAAAACTATGGTAGGGGTGTGAAAATATGTAAATATGAAAAGAATAAGTTCCCTATCTTCAAGGAGTTATAATTGAATGGGGAAAATAAAACATGGTTTTCAATCAACAATATTTTATCTAAACATCATCGTCAATATCCAGCCAGTGAATCCGTTGCTGCCGGGAAGAACAGTGGCTGCTGGTGCCATTGTCTGAGCTGACAAGGACTTGTGGTGGAAAGAGCTGTGGGGCTGGACTCGGGCCCCCCACATGGGCTTCCAGCCTGGGCAGGGTACTGGCTGTAAGGCCTCCAGCAAAAGCTTCACCCCTTCTGGGCCTGGATTCTTCAACTGTAAGAGGGTTTGCCTCGCTTCCTTATCAGGTTGTGTGAAGCAGATAAGCTAATATACATGCAAATAGTTTGCAAACTAGAAATAGTACCAGAATGTTGTTATTATTCTTGAGAAAAATGATCAGTATTTAAAAAAATAAAACATTCCAAGGATTCCCAAGCACTAGAGACTTCAAACAGTGACAAGCATGCATTCATGTCAGCGATTGTGGGGCGATTTTCCGGCTGTGACCTGCAGCCAGACCAGGATCAATTTTAGGTGGAATTTGCCACCATTTCCACGGGAGTCATTTGCAAACTGGCTGCTGATACAGTTTAAGCTAGGTGGGCTTTGTCACCTGTTGAATGAAAACACCGCACCTTGGTGAGAACGAGTTTATGTGTTGGGCACAAAATCTGATAAGATGGTTCATTTACCAAGCGTCCACTCTGCACTGGGAAGATGTTCCGGGAAGACAACGGTGGTCAAGACACACGCGTCCACTGCGCTCATGGAGCCACAGCGGAGACCCGAGACCCTGAAGCAGCAACAGGGGGAGGAAGCGCAGTGATAAGGGGTGGTCCGGGGGCATGGACGCACTAGCAGGAACATCTCTCCCCAGACCTGAGGGTGGGAGTGGGGCCTGGGAAATGCTGCGGAGGCAGCGCCGTTACACTGGTAGCTGGAGGGTGATTTGGCATAAGCTGTGAGGGGTGCAAGTATGGGTCAGAAACTTTCCTGGCGGAGGGAAGAGCACAGGCAAAGGCGCTGAGGGGAGAGGGGGTGGCAGCTAAAAGAAATCAGGGGTCAGGAGGGAGGAGGGCAGGCACACTGTGTCCAGAGATGAGGCTGCAGGGTCAACAGCGGCCTGTCCTGAAGGTTTCCATGTGTCATGGAAAGCAGTTTGGATGCTCCTACGGAAAGGTGACTGGGCTGCCAGGGACAGTCATGGTTTACGCCTGTTGCCCGAGGGAATGATGAATAGCATCGTTTCCTTCACTCTTCAGTGCTGCCAGGGCTGGACGATAGATGATATGGTCACCTCTCCTAGCAGGGGAAGGTCGCGGAGGAGGCAGTGGCTGGGGAAAGAAGATCTTCGGCTCCTCTGGGATGTGGGGGCGGGGGTGTGGTCGCAGGCTGATAAGTCTCCGAACATGAACGGGATTGTTCCTACCTTTAAGATAACTATTTCATAAGTACCAGAAGGAATGATCGAGTTCTTACTCAGTCTCACAGCTTCTTTGTGACCACCAACTGCTGTGCTAGTCACTCCAAGAAGCTTACAGATGGATTATTTTGCCTCTGAAGTAAAAGTTAGGACATATCCCAGAAGCCTGGGTGGTGCTTTCTTCAGGAGAGAAGCTGGAAGCAGGCGGGGTCTTCCCTGAGCCCAGATTGGGAAAGGAGGGATGTCTCAAACCACCTACTGTAGTTAGGCATCCCTGAAACCCCCAATCCCAGCTCTTGTGGGGTGGGGCTAGCTCTCTGGGGTCATTAGTGCCTGTTCTCCTGACTCCTCACCCTGGACACTGGCCAGTGCTCAGCTGCTCTGGGAATCAAGGGGTGTCCTGGGAGCCCCGCCCGCCCCCAGGCTCCAAGCAGCGTTGGGCTGGTATCAGAGGTAATGAGAGTTACTCAGGGTTTAAGAGCTGCTCCCAGCCTAGAGCTGGCGTTTCTGCTCTGGTCCTGCCTCTCCCACAGTAATTAACTAATTAACTCTCCATCTCGGGATGATGCAATTATGACACAGAGAGCCTGGCTCCTCAGCCTCCTACTCAAAGAACTCACTGAGCCTTCTAGAATCAAAAGAGGCCAGAGTTAAACAGGATGTCTGCAGGCTACTGTATTGGTCACTCTGCGTTTTCCAAGGCCACTCCCTTCCTTGGTCCCAGAGATCAGGTTGGGGCTGTCCTTAGGTGAACACTGGACTTAGCCACCAACACTTTGGAAGTGCCGAGAGCTGTGTTCCAGGGTTAGACACAGGTTCCCTGAGCTTCTGTCCCTCATCAGGAAACAGATATTACAAAAGCAGTGATTTTAGGGAAAAATAAAGTGCTCTGCTGAGCACGATGCAACCCTTCCTAGCGGGGCCATGCGGACCAAGGTCTGGAGCATTAAGTGACTTTCCCGAGACCCCCAGCAGGCCAGGCAAGCCTGAGTCGAATCCAGCACCCTGCCCTGCCAGCGGGGCCCGCTGCTGCTTGCTGCTTGCAGAAGGAGGAGTCTCTCAAGCTGGCCCTTGCTCTCAGGACAGGGGACACACCAAGGGCCAGTGACTCTCCACTGCTTCTACCCCGAGTTCTGAAGATGGCAGGCTAGGAGTCCAGATGGCAAAATGCTGGAGGCCCACCTGCCCCAGGAGGAATCTGGGAACTCCAGAAGTCACATCCTGCAGGCCCAGCCTGCAGTCTCAGGTCCTGAGGCCTTTGATATGGCTCCAGGGGCTCAGGGGCTCAGAGGCTCAGGGGCCCAAGGCCACTGAGCCTGGGCTGGAGCTGAGCCATCAAGCCATCGAGCCATCGCTGTGGGCTTCCAGCTGGCCCACAGCTTTCTTTTATCATGTGACTCACTGGATGCCTGGAAGGGCTGTTTTGTCAAAGCCCTCCCACCCCCACCCCACTCCCACCCCATATTGTATATGGGGATACAATACTCCTGGTACTCCAACTTGGAGTCCTAAGGCAAAATACTGTGGCAGCAGCCTCCGATCAGAATTTGCTCACAGCCTTAGGTTTGGTGATGGGTCCCCAACTCTGCTGTGAGGTCCTCCTGGGACAAGCCTCAAGCTACAGTCCCCTCTGAATCTCCCAAAGCACTTAGCACAGAGCCTCAGCGGAGCAGCTGCTCAATTATACTTATATTATCAATGACAGACTGTTTGCATTACTACTAATTTCTCTCCAAATCTTTTCAAGGTAATTTCTAAACATGCCAGCATTCCTATGATGGTATGCAAGTCCTATTTGATTCTCAGAATTTTTTATCTGACGTTATTTTATCTATTGCACACTTCAACGCATAATCCACATGCTTGTCATTGTCAGCGGCTACACCGGATTCCAGAGTCCCGATGTCTCATGCCTCGTTTAAGTGTGCCCTGATTGCTGGGCATTTGGGTTGCCTCCAATGTTTGAACACTATAAATAGCGCCGCTGGGCCACCTGGCTTTTCTCCCCCTCGCCTGGCCATGAGGAGGAGGGTGGGAGGGTGGTGGGAACCTCTTCTCTCCTGCATTCCTGAAAAGGTCTGTTCTCACACTGCCTCCCTGGGCTAGGGGAACCGGTGGCCCCCGTCTGCGGCTCTGTCACAGACAGGATGCTGTCCACCGAGATACCAACTCCACCCAGAACAACAGGGTCCACCGAGGACACAGGGGTCCTCCAGAAACACTTGGGCCCACAGGGACACCAGAGTCCACCAAGGAAACTTGGTTTTATCAGGCACACTGGGATCCATTAAGGACACTGAGGTCTACCAGGGATTCTGGGGTGTCAAAAAACACTGGAGACCTCCAGGGACATCAGGTTTTGAGGGCTACCAGGACCCACCAGGGACATCAGGATCTACCAGGATCTTCCATTAACACCAGGATCCACCAGTGGCACTGGGATCCTTTAAAGACACTGGGTTCTCCAGGGACACTTGGATCTACCAGTGACAACAACATCTATCAGCAGCACTGGGGTCCTCCAGGAACCCCGGATAAACCAGGGACAACAGGGTCCTCCAGAGTCACCAGGTTGCTAGGGCTGTCATTGGGAATCCCCTTCCCGGCCCATGATGCCCCAGGATAAGAAAGGGCACTGAGTCCGCTGAAGCCTCTGGGCTCTTAACTCAGCATGGCTCCCGCCTGAACGCTTTACTTCAGGGCCGTTCTGGTACAGTGGCTGTTGGGCCTTCTCCTCAGAAAGGCCCTGAGGGGAGACTGAATAAAGTCGCTTCTGTTCCTGGCAGGTTGGCTCAAGGTTACACTTGGAATTACAAAATGCCTGAGCTAAAAGGGGAATATGCAATCTATCTAATCCAACCTTTCCATCTTTCAGCTGAGGAAATGAAGGGCCAGAGACAGGAAGTGACTCTTCCAAGGTTACCCCGGTGTTATAGCCAGAGCTGGGCCAGGAGACCCCTCCCACCCAGGCTGGGCCTTAGCATCCTTCAGCCTCCTCAAAGGAGCATGTTTATGGGTTGGAATACTCCCCATAGTTAAGATATGAATTCTCCATAAATTGATCTATAGATTTAACACAATCCCCCCCAAAAAATCACAGCAGGAGTCTTTGGAGGGATAGAGAAGCGAATTCTACAGTTTATATGAGAAGGTAAAGCCAAAGCAATTTTGGAAAAGAGGAGCAAAGGTGGAGGTGCCTGCTGTCTGATGCGAAGGCGTGCCGCGCAGCTGCAGCGATCAGGGCTGCAGCGTCGGCGAGAGGGCGGACAGGTGTGCCCAGCAGCCTCATTCGGAGTTCCGCCTGACAGCGTCCTCAGCACACATTGTGGAGGCCCTGCCCTCTTTGCACGTGGACATGGTCTTGACTCTGGGCCCACAGAGAACATCTGAGGCATCATCAAGTCAGGAGTCCTCTCTGGGAGCCACCACTAGGAAGTCCCTCTGGGAGTGAGGACCAGGGTCAGGGTTATGCGGGCGAAAGCTTCTCCAGGCCCCACAGAGTGGGCTGGGGGCTCTCTGAGGCAGGGCAGGTGCTCCGGTCTATTTCCCAGTAGATGAAGCCTCTGGTTGGGCCCATGGAATCACAGCAACCTCTTGAGCAAAGATCCTTCTAGAAGGAAGAGAGGAGTTTGGGATGAAGACTGTCCTAGGGGCAGGGTCTCAGGCACCTAGTTTTCTCAGTGAGGCAGAGACATCAGGGGTTAGAGAAACTGGCAGGAAGCGTTCCCTGTGAAGGACAATAGAGCCTGGTGCCCGGAAGCCTGAGACTAACAGAGGCGTGAGGTGGAGAGAAGGAAGCAGGGACTCTGGTGGGGACTGGGGCTAAGGGACAGCTCTTCACGCCCCAGAGGGATTGACCCCAAAAGAGGAGCTCAAGGCGCTAAGGGACTGAGAACACATCTGATGATCCAAACCAAGGGGGAACCACGCAGGGCCCCTGTATCAGGAGCTGGGTGTGAGGTGGGGGCTTGGTCAGGGGAACCTGAGGACATCTCTGCTGCCTGCCTCAAGCAGAAGGCCACAGGCAAGTTCCAATAAAGCTGGCTTGGGGCTGGGCCATGAGGGTCTAGAGTCAGGGCTAAATCCACAGCCTGGAGTAGTGGTGTTGGGCCTGCACGTTGAGGTCCAGAGGCCCTGCTGGGAAACTGGAGCCAGGCAGAGGGGCGGGGAGCTGAGGGAGACAGGACACAGCCAGCCGTGAAGAATGTCCTGAGTTGGGAGCAGTGGGGAGCATGGCTTCAGAATGAGGGATTGCTGGTGGTAGAGACTGGACAAGACGCTGCCCCGCCCCATATCTGGGTTTCCTCGTCTGTGGGATGGGGTGAGAAACCAGACTGGAAAGGTTCTTGTGAGCCTTACATGGCGATGATACGCAAAGTGCCTAATACACAGCTGTTCAGTTGTCTGCTAAGGAGGTAGAATGAATAGTGTAGACCAGTGATTCTCAAACTTGACCGAGCATCAGAAGCACTTGGTAGGACTTGTCAAACCAGTGCACTGCTTTCCGTCCCTGGAATTTCCGAGTCTGTAGCTCTAGGGTGGGTTCCGAGAATCCGCATTTCTATCAAATTCCTAGATGTTATTGCTGCTGCTTTCTGAGCTACTGGCCTGAAGACTGCCCCTTTGAGAACCCCATACTATAAACACTAAGCCTGTGGGCTTTTAAATCACTCGCTTTTGCATGGTTGAAAATTCTGGTACTGCCATGTTCTAGCTCTGGGATCTTGGACAAGTTGGGTAACTTCATTGCATCTTGATGTCTTCACCTATAAGGATGCAGGGTGTTGTAAAGATTAAACTAGTGAGGAAATGTGTAAGTGCATAGAAGAGTGCCTGATAAAATGTAAACACTCAGCTCTCCATACATGCTAGACTTTTAAAATACATCATCTCATTTAGTTGTCAAAAGACCATTAGAGGTTAATAGCATCATTTCCATCCCTTCCTATTTTACAGACCGGGACACGCAGGGTCAGAAAGATGAGAGACACCGTGGAACTCCTCAGAACCCAACCTAGGGTCTGAACCCAGGTCTTCCAGCCCCACAGTTAGGGTTCATTACAAATCAGGTCTCACTGCTTCCCAGAGCTCTGTCCCCTTTCTTCAAACTCCCAGCCCTGAGAGCAGATGACTGGGCCCTTACGGCTGAGCACAGGCTCCATCCACTGAGAGTGGGCAGAGCTGAGTACAGAGAAAGAGGGGAGGAGGAGGCTGGGGAGGATGTTTGTCTGGGAACCCGGCACAGAATTACTCAGGATGCACAGAGTGGGCATCTTTGTGTCCTCAGAGGGCAGATATAGGAGGTGATTCAATAGCTTGCCCACACATTCCCTCTCTTCTCTTGGCTGCCATAGCTGATTGAAGTCATCAGTGAATGATGTGGCAGGTGCAGACAGATCGGATCACTCACTGGTGCTTTACACAGTCCGGAAGGACACTCTTACTCCCAGCCTAATATGGACAGAAAATCCAGCTACTGAACAACAGCCTCACAAACACCACAATCCTCTGCTGGGTGAATCAGAGCATCCCACTCAGCCACATGGCCCATGGGGTTCCATGAGAAGTAAGGATCGACAGCAGCAAGCCCTTCCATGGGGGGCAGCGGGCCTTTGTACCCCGCTTACTAACTGCAGTCGGTTGCCCTTCATTCAACACTTATGAACAGCAGTGAAGGCAGGCTGCTGGGTCCGTCCAACTCCTCACAGCTGCTGGAGAGGAAACTGTGGCCCATGCCCACCTGGCATGGATGACTCCATTGCCTGCCTGCTCCCCTTGAATTCCAGACTCTTTTGTCCCATGGTATAGAGATATATCTGCCTGGGAGTCCCTCAGAACTCCCCGGGTCCATCATGTCCAAGCTTCCTCTCAGCATCTTCTTCCTTCCAAGTTCTCTCTTCCTCCTGTCCCCACTTGTCTCAGTTGATAATAGCATCTGCTAAGCACTCACGCCAGAGGCTCCAAAAGGACCCAAGGTGCAAATATGAATGCAAACTTCACTCTCAAAGCAGATAGTGACCCTGAAATGGGGTACAGAGTGTTCCTTAGAAGAAGAGCACTTGGGACATCCTTGGCAGCCACCCTGTGGTCCCTGCCACCTTGCCCCAGGAGTGTCCACTCACTCTTGCTTGGTTCCCAGTTGCCCTGGCTCTGACCTGCCTCTATCTAGGGAGTTGCCTGCCATTTGTTGATTAACCCTTATTTTAAATGCCAAGCTAGAGGGATCACCTCACAGGAGCTTTGGGATGATCATCGAATACATACATTAGATAAACAAGTCATTGTTCTTGATCACAATGCCTGCAATTCATTCTCATTTGCCCCTTGTCAATGTCTCCTATTCATTGAGTACTACTTCCTACAGCAGGTTCTGCATCACAGCCCTGGATCCAGGGAGGAAACAAAAACTAGGGAGGCAGCGGGGACTGGGGACAGCTGGAACCCTCAAAGAAGGCCTGCAGTCTGACACCCATTTGATCACTTTGACCTCCCTCACTAGCAGCGTGCTACCTACGGGGAAGGAGTAAAGTCCCACTCCGCCCCACTCCGCCTCCCGTGAAGTCCCCCAGTGCCACTTCTGCTTCGGGAGGGGATGTAGCAAGTGCTGCGGAGGGATGGAGAGAGAGAATGCACACAGGAAATGGAGGAAGTCAACCGTATTCCCGTTCTCCACATTCTCAAAACTGCAGACTTCTGCCCGCCTTTCTTGCAACTCAATGCTGAAACAGTTAACTTTAGAAGGAACAATGGAATTATTTGGACTGCTGTCAGTTGTTACGGGGAAAGGAATGCATTGTTCAAATTTCTTAGCCTCTTTGTTGTTGTAAATTTAAGAGATGCGGGCTATTAAAATGTTTCCTCTAAAAAAAAGCCCTTTGAAAGTCCTCTGAAGGTAGCCCTGTGTCAGTTACGTTTGTTATAACTAGATTAGATGTATATTTTGTGCCCTGCTGAGTATAATGTAAAGCCATTCATGATGAACATTCTCAACTCATCCCTAGAAAAATGCACTTTGATGATCATATAAACTTGGCATACATGGCGGCGCGGGTGGGGGGTGGGGGCTGGGGGCTGGATCCCCTGGAACCACCTAGCCACAGCCACTAGGCTCAGCAGCTTGAAGAACCAGGCTCGTAGCCACTAAGAAGCTCAGTGACCTTGAGCGTATCTCAGCCTGGCTGTCGGGCTGCTCATTTGTGAAATGTGGAGCCTAGACTAGATCAAGGAGGACTCCACTAGTTTGCATATTCTGACTCCGTATTAGTGCTAGGATGGGGTGGGGGGGTCTAGTGACCAGATTTAATAAATCTAATAAATCGTACAAGTACTAGGCTGCATCTATTATTTTGAATGAGTCCTTGCCTTAGGGGCCGCCACCAAGGCCTCTACCCTGTCCAGTTTATGGGTTTAACCACTCCATGGCATCGTCCTCTCTGGGAAGAAATGGCGCCCCACTGCTGAAGAAACAACTTCTGCTTAACAAACTTTTACGAATATTGTAGAAACAATTCTTTGTGTTTGTGGAAAGCTGTGATTGTGTATAGCACACACACACTTTCGGACTATCTTGAGTCCTTGTCTTGGAGCTATTTTGCAATGCTCTGTAAATCGCAAAAAAAAAAAAAAAAAGACAGGTATGTAAATTCTGTCCTGATAGAGATTTAATTGACTTCCTAAAACAAGCTTGATCTCCATTTATCTCCAATTCATTTCAAATTTCCTTTGCTCCAAATAAATGTGTGTTTTTGACTTTTCCTTTGAACATCTGCCCGGTTCCTATCACAAAGAAAATAAATTCTTGAATATATACAATTTTATGTCTGTATGTGAAGCATGATTTTACCTTCTTTTCTGAGAATAATCTTTTACTAACATACTGTCTCTTCCTAACCTTTAGGAGGCTGTTTCTATTCTCACCCCATCATTTGAATTTTGTTCTACTTCGGTGCTCTCCTACCCTCACCAATGACCCCTCTTACCCCCTCCCTATCCCACCCTACTGATTGCTCCTTCTAGATTTTTCCGTTCTTTTTCTGTAAACTTGCACAGAATCAGGCTTGAGCATATCCAGGCACTGCTGGAAACCAAATGTTTTGGGATTTGTCATTTTGGAAATTTCAGCCTCAGAGCTTAAGAAATATAGCCTGGGCATGTTTTGGTATTTGGGGTCCTTTTAAGAGCGGCCTGTTTGGTGCCAGAAGACAGAGACCATTGTCAGCATTTTCCCAGCTTTGAAAGGCCATCAGGACCTGCATCTTTTCCGTAATTTGTATGACATTAGTTGTGAAAATCATTGAACACTTTCAGATTTTTTCCCTTGACAGTGGAGGGGGGTTTATATTGAGGTGGATCTCTGTTACCTTCAGTTAATGTTTTGGAGGTTTTTTTGTTTTGTTTTGTTTTGCAGTGGCTTTAATTAAGAACTACAGTGAGCCCTGAATGTGACTTCACCAATAGCTGGCTTATTTGGGTGTACACGTACAAGTGAAACACAAACAGGAGATAGAGGAAATGAGAGAATGCCCCAACTATTTGCAAAATGTATAAACTGTGATATTTACAATTTCCGTTTTCTTTAGCTATCAGGTTTGGGCCCCAAATATTTATTATTCTGCGGGGTGGGGGGGCGCCTAGGAATTAGAGCTCTTTCAGGCAGCCCAAGTTCATGGCTTTCCCCAGCACCTGGCAGGGTAGAAGGCACTTTGTTACTTAGACAAGCTAATTAGAGACACTTTTGTTTACTCTTGGTCAAATTGACAGCCTGGGGAGGTAGGAGAGAGAGGAAGTCAAGGAGGAGTCTGACTTTTTTAAAAAAATTAACTCCTTCTTTACCTTGGTGTGGACAAAGTACATTTTCATCTCAAAAGTTATGGTTCTAACAGTGGACTTGGTTAATGTTAGATTTCCTGCCAGAAAACATGTAGCTGCATCAAAGAAAAGGGGAAATGATATGTGTGGTACAGACTTTATGCAGGAAAATTCTCTTCTGAAAATAGATAGAGGATGGATCACAGATTGGGACTAAACATAGACTCAGTGGGCCTTGAGGAAACTTCTCTGGATAGCTCAGTGAGAACCAGGGAGGCCATTTCAGCATTTTATGAATGAAATTCTTCAGTAACATTCTTTCATTGGAAAGACGCAGACCTAATCCTGGACTAATATAATTGCAGTCCCAGAGATATTAATATAAATCTGAGGCTTCATATCCCATTGTAAAATTGCAGTGCCATAAAAGACTCTAATCTGCCAAGCGCTACAGGGCACCAGATGGTACGTTTACAGAGACATCTTCTCCTTGAATGGGAAAAAGTCTGTGACGTCACAGGCAGGAGAAGGCATGGATGCTCAGGATCTTGATGTGAATATTGACATCCTCCTACCCTAGCAGAGGAAAAAGCCCAGCAGATAAACACCCAGAGCGGAAGTGCTAGGTTGTATGGGTCTCAGAGCCGTCTCCTTCCTGGAAATGGCCCTCTGGTTCTGACGGATTCAAGAAAGAGCGATTGCAAATGCCTGGCCTCTGGAAACACCACTAACAGCTTCGCGTGGATCTCATTTCCTCGGAACCCACCAGAAGCGCAAATGGGAGATCTTGGATGGTTCCAGACTCACCTTTTTCCCTCTTTCTCTGCCCATGTGAAGCACCATGCGTTCCAACCCTGTTTCCAGTCCCTGCATTTCTGCTGCCTGAGCTCCAGTCTTCATTCCCTCGTCTAGGAAAGCAGTGGGTTCTGCTTGGGTCTCTCTCTGCCCTTCCCTTCCCTTCTATTTTCTTCAGGCTGCCAGAGAAGTTTTCTTAAAAGCAAACCCTGTCGTGTCCCCCTCTTAATTACAAATCACGGCCTGTCCCAGTGATGGGGAAAAAAATGGCCCTACACTGAAGGCTATTTTGCTCCCACCTGAAAAGCTTCAAAGCAAGTCTCAAAACATCAGACTGCTTCAGGTAGCTCAATTAAGGCCCAGAATAAAGCTCAAAAATATTTAAAGAAAATAAAATCAGCATCAACAATGTAAAATTTACATTATCTGACATTCAGTAAAAAAAATCAGGTGTCAAAGAACCAGGAAAATAAAATGCTTAATGAGAAAAACCAATCAACAGAAACAGATACAGAAATAACACAGATAATAAAAAATAGACAAAAACATTTTTAAGTAGTTATGGTAAATATGTTCAAGAAGACAGAGGAAAGCACGGGACTATTAGGAGAAACATGAAAGATGCTTTTTAAAAAAAGACCCAAATCAAACTTCTAGGGACAAAAAAAAAAAAAAAATCAACAATGTCTAAGATGAAAAATGTACGGATGGGCATAACAATAGACACTGTGCCTGAAGAAGGACAACAAAGCCATGAGCTGGAGGACACTTTTAAGCAGCCTAGTGACGTACAGGAACACTTGCGGGCTTGCAGCCCCAAATCGCAGAGGTCGGAAGGCCCGCACAGAGCAAGATGTCAGCGGTGTTCCCCCAGCACCTTCCCTCCCTGGGCAGGACGACTCTCTCTCCTCTAGGAACTGCTGTAGATCAGAGCATGTGGGGTCCCCAACAGCCAAGGTGACCTAGCCTTGCGAGGGCAGATGCTGGGGAAAGGGGAGGACGGAAGGCATCTGGGAGAAAGACTGGTTTGGTCTTCATGTTCCAGCACAGCCGTGTGCTAGAAAAGTGCCCACAGAGAGAGCTGCGGGTGGAGGGAGTGGAAGAGGTGCCGGCTCGGCGTGGCCCCCACGCCAGGGGAAGATGTGGGAGCTGACTACAGCACCGGGGCCCCCCATGAGTCACTACGGTGCTGCCGGTATTTCCTATAAACGAAACCTTTTCTGTGCTGTTGGGTAACGCGTGCTAGCAAGTGGGGAGTGCTGGGCCTTCCCGCAGGTAGAGATTTTCCATTTTCCTCAGGTCTAACACGTGAGCTCAGGTCCAGCAGAGTGCACTTTGGCCTACTTTATTCACACTGAATTAGCCCTTCCTCCACCAAAACTTGGCCATGCACGCAAAGCCAGACTCTAGGTCCCCGGAACTTCCTGCCGTGGCTGCTGGTGACACCTTTGTGTCAAGGGAAACCATTATGACCGGGAAGGGAGCCTGCATGGTGCTTGTTGGTGAGCACCTGATAGGCGAGACAGATGGGAGGCAGGACAGCCAGACGCCTGAGGGATGAAGTCAAGGCCACCAGGACAGGGTTGGACCAAGGAAGCTCTACCAGGCCCAGACTAATGGGTGGTTCCCTCAGAAAGCCCTTTCTCTGAGGAGGAACAAAGGCCTAAGATTGTCCTGTTCCAGGGGGCCAACGAGCTCAGGACTCAGAGCAGCACCTGTGAAGTGTTTATTCATTTTAGGCAATGTTTTCCCGGAACTGGATTTCAGGGTCTTGCATCAGAGATGCCAGCCCATAACTCCCTACCTTTGACTAGGCATGGACATCTTCTTATAGGTAACTGACAGTGGGGCCCAAGAGGACCCAGGGCCCCAGACATAACTCTCCCAGACACGACCAGATGGCAGGGCTATGTAGGTCAAGGACAGGTGAGGCTTCACAGCCGAGGCCTAATTTCTTTCCCTCTCCTACTCTTTGTTCCAGGACAGAGCAATCATCCACAGTCCACCTGAGCAGCCCCACTCTTCCCAGACCAGTGGCACAGCCACTAACCAGACTCTCGGCTTCAGTCTCCGTCTTCTCACTCCTCTCCTCTACCCACCCACGAGAGGGATCTTCCTGCAAATCACAGCTCCCACTCATCACAGCACAAAGCCCACCCATTTCAGCCTGGAATTCTCTGCCAATCTTGTTTTTTCCTTAGCATAACTGATGTGCGTTCATATCTGTTTCCCCACTAGCCTGCCTTAGCCTGGGTGCCCCAGGAAGCAGAGCTAGAGGCATACACCAATATGCTACTGCTTTTTTAGGGGGTGCATTTTGGTGTAGCGAGAGCAAATGAAAAGGAGGGAGGCGAGGCAGGAAGCCAGGAGAACCAACATGTGGTTTGCTACTGAGCTGGCCCCGCTTACATTGAGCAAACGGATTGCTTGACATTAAGGGGCCATCTTCCAACAGGTGTATGGAGCTGTCAGTCTCAGGACAGTGCATTCAGGGGGGAGGAAGTGGGGAGAACATGTCCACTGTCTCCTGTCCCCGTTGGTCAAAGCTCTGCCCAACTGTACCCTTTGGGGTTGAGCGTGGAGGCCCATTGATGGCATCTCACACCTCAGAGGAAACAGAAGCCCAAGGGAGGAAGGAGAGATGTGCTCTGTGGGTATGAGGGGAGGGGACTGCAAGGCTGTGCCCACTGGAAGTTGGCCAGAGCTGCTGCTGTGCTGGTCAGCTGAGAAGCAGCTGGAGCAGAACCAGGAGCCCAGGGCCCCAGAGACAGTGAGGCCCAGAGGGTTGAGGTGGTACCCTACAGTTGCCTCGTATACTTTAGCCCTGCATCCAGCAGGCGCAGAGCGTTCTCAGAAAACACAGGAGGATGGGTAGGTTGTTGAATAGGACAATCTGCGTAAAGTGCTGGGCCTGGTACTTTGGAAATGTCTTCTGCTATTACCATTATCATCTGCAATGTCCACCTTGCTGTGACCTGCAAAAGCTGCCTCTTGCCCACTCTCCAGCATTGTTCCTAACACATGACCAGTGGTCTTTTTTCCAAAGGCCATTCCCCGCCCCCACATAACCCCTGTAATTCAGGCTGTGGAGCTGGTCAAGGGAAGAGAAAGTGGGCCTGCGGACTGGCAGGGTGGGGTTATGCTGGGGGGGGCTCAGCTGCATTTCCCCAGATGACTTCCCCTGCCCCCACCCCCAGGCCCTGCTTCTGCTTCTCTCCACTTGGTCAGCAGACGTGAACCAACACGGTGAGCCTCCCACCCAGCTGCCCGCCTAGGACCCATGCATACCCTGTGGTCGTTCTGAGGGTGCACAGTCTCTTCCCTGGGATGGGTGCCCTAGGCAGGAGGGAGCAGCTGCTGCAAAGTACCAGGAACTCCCATTTTAGGAGCCTGGCTGTGAAGCGTCTCTTCATTTCCTTATCCTTCGTGCAGACCCTCACCTCACTCCACCTTGGCCTTGGTCTCTACCTGCCATCCTCAGTCTAGAACTAAGGCTTGCTGGCTTTGAACAACTCAGTGACTCTAAGATGGGGCCTAAAGCAGAATCAGACTCTCCCAGGAGAACAGCTCACCAGCGATGGGGGAGGGGTGGGGCTGGGACTGCATCTCCCCTTCTCACCCCTCAGGAGCAGAGATGCCCATGGCCTGCCCCACTCTAGAAGCCCACCCAGTAGCCTGCATCGAAGACTCACTCCAGACCTGCCTAGAGAAGCACCAGAGGAAAATCCCAAAGCTCTGGTCAGATGGGGTGCAGCGCAAGAACTCCACTGTCGTCCAAGTTTAGCACATATGTTATGGGGCAAGCTGCACGTACACTCATGACTTTGAAGTTACAGTTAATTAATGTGCCCACATTCGCTCATTTATTTGTCCAATCGTCCAGCAAGTGAGTTATCAACACTAGAAGAAAGGGACGTGATCGTGGAGTCAAGCTGCAGCAGGAAGAAGGTCCATAGCAAGCAACTAAAATACCACAGGAAGGAACAGACTATCAGCTTACAGAGGAGGAGGAAACTCATTTCCGCCTGCGGGCACCAGGAAGGAATTGTGGAGATGGACTTTCAAAACCACATCATGAGGGATAAGCAGGCGTTTTCTAGGAGGAAAAATGCAGAGGCTGTGGACAGGGCTGGGGCATTCCAGGCAGACGAAAAAATGTACCAGGCCAGGGCGGGGGACGGGGTATGAAGGGACATGTGTTTGTTTATTATTATTCTGTAAAATTTTATTAAAAACCTATTGGGTTCCAGATTATTGGGTTAGGTACCAGGATGCAGAAATAACAAGGCAGACATAATCCTTCTTCTCTCATTCTGGTGGAAAAATGAAAATAAACAAACAGAAATCACACAGATTCCCAATTGTGTTAAGCCTGTGGCAAGGGGAAGAGGAGGCTACAGGAACAGGAGTGGGGTCAGAACGGGGCTCTTTTGATCTGGGAATCAAGAAAGGCCTCCCCGAGGAAGAGCCAGTTAAGTTGATTCCGGAAGGATGAGTGGGATTAGTCAGGCAAAGCATTCCAGGAAGAGGGAACAGTACGTGCAACACCCCAAAAAAGCACAGGGTCCAGAGTGTACAGAGGATGGACAGAGCACTCAGGCGCGCAGGAGTCAGGCAGAGTGAGACGGTATGGGACCAGGAGGCTTGGATCTTGATCCTGAATGCAAGAGCAGTGAGGTGCCGAGAGTTGCACTATGAAAAAGACCCCTCTGGCTGCCATGCGGAAAATGGAGAGGAGCAGTTACACGGGTGGGGAGACCTCGTCCGATCAGGGAGTTTCCCAGTGAGAACTGCCTGGGGAGTTTGGAATAAGGATGATTGGGGCCCACTCCCAGAGATTGTTTTACTTGGTCTGGAATGAAGCTTGGGCATTAGTGATTTTTAAAGGTTCTGAAGGTGACTTGAATCTATATCTGGGGTTCAGGACCCTTGAGTTAGAAGGACTTGCCTCAAAAAAGAACAAAAAGAATATTGCTCTACTCCAGGTGATAGAAGGTGGTAGCTTGGCCTTGGGGTGATGAAGATGGAGAGCAACGATGGGTACTTTTAGGAAGTAGAATAGAAAGCAGTAAACAAGAAGAACTGCTAGAGTTTTGGTTTGGGCAATCCTGAGAAATAAGACATTGGAGAATACCAACTGTGGGGCTCATGACATAAGTTCAAGTTTGGACACATTGAATGTAAGGCACCTACAAGCCATCTAAGTGGCCAGGAGGCAGTTGTACACATAGACCTGAAGCTCAGAGAAGTCTGGGTTAGGGGTGCAAATTTGAGTGTCTTGGACATAGAGATAGTGTTTGAGTCCTGGCTGGGGTTGCCTAGCAAAAGGACAGTGTGGTGGGTGGGAGGAGAGAAGAGAGCCTGGGACCACACCTGAGGTGCTCCTGCATTGGAGGTTGAGTAAAAGGAGAGAGGAGTTGGCAACAGAACCTATAAACAAGATCTGGGGAGAGTCTTGAAACCCAAAGCAGTCAATATGTCAATGTTTCTGAAGGTTGAAAAGATGAGATCTGAAGAATGTTTATTTGGAGGATGCATTGTGGGAGATAAGGCTGAAGAAGGGCTTTGGTCAGATAGCCAAGGGCCACGGACCCAAACTAAGGGATTGGAGTTTCACCCCTCAGACTCTTTGGAGTCATGGGCAATTATAGGCAGGAGGGTGGCAATTGGTTTTTAAAAGGCTTACTCCGGGTCAGGGAGGATGATGGTGTGGTTAGGGAAAGAATCGAGGTTTCATTAGAAGGGTCAGAGGCCATGGCAATAGTCTTGAGAGAGGACGGTGAATTACACCAGAGATGGAGAGTAGCTATTGGCAGGAAAAATGTGTTTAAGAGACAGCTGAGCAGTGTTGCAGGTCCCCAGCCAGCCTCCCTGGTTGTGGCCCAAAGGGCTGCCTCTGATGAGGAGCTGAGCGGGGGTCTTGGGTTATTTTAAACATTGGGGGAAATCTCCCCAATGTGAGGGGGAAGCTGTTTTTATCTTTGTAACATGATGGTGTCTGGGGGTTGGGGAGCCTCCTGAGAGGCTAGGTGTGGCTATAGATGGGCCCAGTCCTTCAGAGAAGGTGGGGACTTTCATAGAGCAAAGGAACTTTAGGGAAAAAATGCAGATTTTTGAGAAGCCATTGAAGGGCTGATTCAGAGTAACCAACTCGATAGGAAAACTCAGAAGGTAAGAGGAGGAGGAAACAGGAAGGAGAGAGCTGCTGGGTGGAACCCAGGCTGGGTGGGACTGAGGAGGAGGCTCAGCCACAGAGCACAGAGCTGAGCAACAGGGCGCTGGGCCAGCGAGCCAGCTGTCATGAGCTTGTGGTTGGAGGCTGGGAGAAATGGTCTGGGGCAGGGTCATAACCACTTGCATTTATATAGCATTTGACAACTGGAGAACATGTCCACATATGTTCTGAAGTAATTTCACAGCAGCGTGGAGAGGCAGGCAGGGTGGGGGTTGGTTACAGCCTCCACCTCCAAGTTAGAAGTGAAGAGAGGCTCAAGGAATTCAGGAGACTTGTTCAAGTTTACCTGGCTGGTAACATGGCTGAGCTGCAGGGTGAACTCGGGGCAGCTGTTTCACCATGGTGCCTAAGTCAGCAGGGTGCAGGCTTGGAAGGTCCCACTGCTCCAGGGATGGCCAAAAGAGAGTGCCTTCTAGTCTGAAAGGACACAGCAAGAAGGAGAAGAGTCCCAGACATGGGGCTCTGGAACTCACTTAGGAGAAACAAAGGGACAGGTGACCCAGGGATAGCTGGTGAAACCCAAGGGTTGCAACCCAGGGGGGGCCTCTCCAGGGAGGGACAGGAGCCTGAAGCTGTTGGAACCCCAAAGGCAGTCTCTCTCCTGACACGCCCCCCCCCAGGCCATCTTTGTGTCAGTCTCTCTGGCCCCTCTCTCTGCCTGTGTCCGTCTGTCTCCGTGTCAGGCCTGCCTTCTCCTTCCTGAACATCTACCTGCTTTACCATATCATCACCATTTTCTCTGCTCCTGAGTTTACGGTGAGCGGGGAGTGCAAACGGGGCCACCCCATGGCTAGAGAGGCCACACCCCAGCTCTCCCTGAAAACAGACCATTAACAAAACCTCCCAGAAAACAGGACCCAACAGGCAGAGGAAAAGCAAACACAACTGCCACCCCTGCAACTCCTGGAAAAGGGAGTGGGTCACCCTGAGCTGGGACCTGAGAACCGGCAGCCTCAGCAGGAAGTTGAAGAGACTGTTTGATGCCAAACAGAAGAATCAACACCCAGGGACACAAGAGTGACTCACCTGGCCAGGCACAGTCCTGGCCTCAGGGCCTTTGCACTTGCAGTTTTCTCTCTCTGGAATGCCCAGAAACCCCGAGGCTCCTTTCCTCACACCCTCCAGCTCTCCCCTCATATGATCCCGTCCCTGCCGTCCCTGCGTGACCTTTTATGACAACCCAATCTAAAACAGCACCCCCAGCCCCACTCGGCATTCCTTTCCCCCACTTCATTTTTCTCCATTATACATCACTGTCAGGCTCTCTATGCATCTTGTTATTTATTTATTTTATTGTCCAGCTCCGCCTTCTAGAATGTAAGGTCCACAGAGGCAGGGATTTTCTACTGTTTTGTTCACTTTTGTATCCCCAGTGCTTATACATACAGTAGGTGCTTAGTGAAGATTTGCTGGATGAACTAATTAATATGTAAGATATCTCGTCTTCCCAAATGCCTGCTTCCTGGAGAAGTGTAAAATGACTGTCTTGGGAAGTGGGGGGGGGGGGAAGTGGGGTTCCCTGAATGAAAAAATAAGAAAGATTAAGAGTCCAAAGGCAGAGCTTTAGAGAGGAAATCTTTTCTTTTCTGGTCCTTACACATTGGCAGAATTAGCCAATAGTTTTGGGGAAGAATACATATAGAGATTTTCTACATAAAACAAAAATAATTAGAGACGTGAAAAACTCCATGAAATGGAAAGGTAGTATAAACGTTATGAGTGAGGGTCCTGGGGGTGGCCCCTGCAGTGACACCCCCAGGGCAAACACCTAGCCTTTTTATGGTGAAAGCTGGCTTCTGTCCAGTCCAGCTAACGCCTTCCCTGAGTAAGGCAAAGCAAAGCGTGCTACCAAAAGTGGAACTCTTGCCCAGAGTGCTGGGAGGGGCCAGGTCGAGCCTGGGTTGAGGCAAGCCAGGTGCTAAGGATACAAAATTTAAGGAGGCACCCACTCTGGGGTTAGTGACAGTACAGGGTCTGTCATTGCAGGAACCTGAAAATGAAAGCCTCCTTAAATCCCAAGCTCTCAATGATACACTCACTCAGAGCAGGAGCCCAGCTGACTTTCAGGTCCTAGGCACTTTTTGCCTTTGTGGATCCCTTCCTCCTTAAAAAAAAAATAAATAAATAAATAAAAATAAAATTTATATTTTTAAATTGCATGACACAAAGACCAATAAAACCCAAGCCAGATTATATTCTCTTTGTTCTTCTGATTTTAAAATACATTAAAATGTTTTCACGGCCCCCAGAATTGTCCCAGGCCTCGGGCACTGTGCATTACTGTACCTAACAGCTAAGTTGGCCCTGGTGAGGGAGTCACACGAACCTGAGAGGGGGTCCTAAATTTTGCACCCTAGATGCCTCACCTCACTAGTCCTAGCCCTGGGCCTGGGAATATTGGCAGTCCCTAAATTAGCAACCTCCATTGAGTGATTTCATTTTCTTCACTTGTCTGAGCTTCAGCATCCTCATGTTTAATTGGTTATAATCAAGTAAGAGTTGTTCATTGCAATATAAATAGAGGAATGTAATAAAATCACCATATGATCCAGAAATTCCATCCCTAGGTAGTATCCAGAACAAGTAAAAGCAGGAACTCAGACAGATATTTGCACACCATGTCCATAACATCACTGTTCACAGCAGCCAAGCGTTGGAAACAACCCAAATGCCCATCAACCAATGCATAGACAAAATGAAGTACCGTACACGTACAATGGAATATTGTTCAACTGTAAAAAGTAATGAAATGCCACAACATGGATGAACCTGAAGACACTTTTGCTAATTAAAGTAAACTGTTCGCAAAAGGAGAAATATTATGTGATTCCACTGACATGAAGCATCTAGAAGAAGCTAATTCATTGAGACAAAGTAGTTCAGGGTTCCTGGCTGGGATGATGAGAAAGTTCTGGAAATGGGTAGTGATGCTGCTGCACAAAATTACAAGTGTACTGACTGCCACTGAACTGGACATTTAACCACAATTAAAACGGCATACTTTATGTATATTTTAACAATAGAAATATACGCATAAGGACTTTACAGAGGGTAAAATGTCAAATGTAAGAAATCATTATTATATTATTGATAATTACTGGACTGCTGTGGTAGACACGTGGTCCAAAGTTCAGACAGACAGGCGGGCATAAAACCGCCTGTAAACAGCCTTCTCCAGCCCAGACCTGTTGCTCACCGCCCACTGCAGCCCACAGATTTAATGACCAAGCCTAAGAATGAGTGGACGATAGCCAAGACTCTGGAAGCGCTGAATATCATAGTGTGCGGTTTCGCCCTGGAAACCTGTCTTACCTTGTCCTTCAATACCATTCCCTTTGGGGGACCAGGTATCATGGGCTTGGCTGAGAGATAGTCCAGGCGTTGGAGGCACAAGGAGTGACCCGTGAGAGGCCAGGCTGCCCACCAGCCCTGACAGTGGGCACTTTGTGCCGAGGTTGGCCTGACCTAATTTCCTGGCTTGGAAAGAATGTCCTGGTATCTGAAGGAGCTGAAAGGAGAGAGCTGGGGGCATTGTGACCCAGGACGGGGACCCATAGGCGTCGGTATCAGAGCTGCTTCTCTTTTGACAGTACAAGCAAACCCGACTCCCCAAGGTGAAGTCTTAGAAAACACACAAAAGGGGTGCAGTGGGAGAGGGATTCCCTGGGCAGAAGGACATTTCACAACAAATTCACCGCAGGGGTTTTTTCGGGTAAGTCTGTCTGGTTTAGTTTGGGTTCCATGAAGACCCTGCCTCTCAGGGGAACTTGTGGATTTCCTTGGTGTGCAATATGCAGTATTTATGGGGAGTAAGTCTACACCATAGCTTCCATTAGATTCTCAAAGGGATGTGTGACCCCCCCAAATGCTCTTAATACCATGGTTTCTGTGAGCTTAAAGTGTGATTGTAGAGATCAGTGTCTAACTTATACCCAGTTTTTAGGGGGCACACAGATTGTTTCAGATGCCGTGTCAGACGGCGCACACCTGGAGGCAGAAGAGGTGCAATGCTCCTAAGTGAGGCTATTGCTTTTTAAATAAGAAAGGTTTACATCTTGGCACAAACACTGGCCCCAAGTGACAGCGAGTCTCCTTGTTGACATGATGTCTCCCAGCTTTTGTACCTGTGTGTGAATGAGACACCCAAGTCACCCGTCAGCTCAAAGCACTGAGCAGGTCCGAGAATGATCCTGCATGGCCCCTGATCCCTTTAGTAACTCTTTGCCATCTATTTTAAGCCTCCAAACGGCTCTTAGGGGCTCTTAGGGGATCCGCAGGGACTCCTGGCCGGGCTGGCAAGCACCAGGCAGAAGCCAGCTTGCAGGGCCCCAAGCTTTCCTCCTGCACAGGACGGGAGGCCGCATGGAGAAGGGTCATGAGGAACGAAGGGTAATTCAGAGGCTCTGAAGAGTGACTCAGACATTCCAACGGGGCTTTCATTTTTTCCTTTTTGTTGATGTGTAAAATGTAATTGTAGTCATTTTTTCCAACGAGTTGAGTTGATAAACAGTGATTATCCACAGCAGTTTGCGAGCTGGGGCCATTGTGAATCAGTCCACAGACCAACATTCTTCTCTCTCCCACCCCCAACACCTAAGAAAACCACCCCAAGCCTCAGGTTGGAAGTGTCTTGATCCCAGGAATTTTAGCAAAGCTGCAGGCTGCAAATGGTTAAAGGAAACTCTCCAGGAAGGGAGGCCTTTGAGGAGGGGTGGGAGATTGTCATCTCAGGCCTGACCTCCAGCTCCACCCACACTCCTTTGTTACCTGGGATGAACAAAGAGCAGAGAAATGACTTGCTCTGCATCAGAGAGATGGTCCTCCAGAAAAGGACAGAAGACAGAGAACGTTTAGTTAGCACCTTCTTTGAGCTGGGAGCTCAGCTAGCTGACCCCTTCCACACGCACCATTTCATGTAACTGTCATAGCAATAGAGAATTGTTTCAACCTGCTGCATGCTAGATGTCAGACATTATATTTGCCTAATCTATACAATAGTTACTCTACTTGGTTACTATTGTCTTCCTCCAAATTATAGACAAGGCAATTAAAACACAGAGAATTAAATCACAGGGCCAGTTAGTGAGCGCTGGGGGAAGCGGGATTTGAACCTAGGTCTGTCTCACTTTCAAGTCCATCCTCTTGCCACCACACAAGGCTGTCCCCCATCTGATGGCTAGCCTTGCTGGCTCATGATGGTCCTGTATGCCCACCTGTGACAATTTGCTCACACCTCCCAGAGAGTTCATGAAGTAGCTGCCCATAGTTCCCTCCACCGACCACAGAGACACAGGCTTCCCAAGAGAACCTGCTCCTCATCACCAGTCACTGGTCACCAGACCTGCTCAGAGGTGGCAATGGGCAAGACTAGCTGGGGAATTCTGCTGGCTTTCATTGCTGTCACTATCATCTGACCTGCCCTAGGGGAAGGGACAATCAAGGGACTGCTTAAATTGCTATCTCATTGCCAGAACACATAACTCTCACCTCTGGAGAGGAATTCTCTTTGGTGGCAAGACTGTTGGGAGACCCTTAGGCCAGGATCCCATCACCTCAATTTACCTGGTGGTGTTGGGTAAAGGATGGAGGGGCGAGCTGGGACTGGGGTGTTTTGGAGGGAGGCTATTTAGGGGCATTCTAGCCGGAAGGCTCTCTCTAAAGCTCCCGGTGAGATGTCCCGCCATCGCCCTGGGCTGGGGCAGTGGGGCTCGGCTGGCGTGGGCAGGAACAGTGGCGAGAATGAAAGGAGCCTTTAGAAGTTTTGGTGAAGGTTTGACTGGACCAGGCACAGCATCAGGGGACCTCCATGTCAGTTTTTAATTAGATCCAAAAGCTTAATACTCACAATTTTTAAACGGACGGGTAGGGAGGGACAGGTGATTTAGTCAAGAGAGCCTTGGTACCTGGTAGTGAAAACTACCAGCAGTGCAGTGGGCCTCCAAGCTACCGTTTGTCCTTATTAAAACGGGGCTATCATGCCTCAGGGTATTTTTCGTGGGGGCGGGGGGTTCAAAGTCACTTTAATATTAATTCCACCGAAGTTCATGGTCTTTTGCTTTCTGGCTACTTTTAAGATTTGCTTTTTGTCTCAGGTCTTCTGTAGTTTAATTTGTTGTGTCCAGATATCTGTTTCTCTATTTTTGGGGGGAGATTTAGCAAATTAAAAGCATCTGTGGAATGTTGCTTTTAATAATTTATGACAAATTCTCATCCATTTTCCTGTTGAATATCATATCCCTTTATTTTCTTTCTCATCTCCTTTGGAGGTCCCAATGGATGGATTTAAATACTCCATTTCTGCTCTGTATGTCTCTCCTCGATGTTGTCTTTCATATTTTTAACCTCTTTATTTCTCTACCCTCAGAGGCGTTGACGATAATATCCAGCACATAGAAATCACATAGTAAATTATTGTACCCTTTCCTAGGAAAGGTTGATAAGTATGTAATTATTTGGGTGGGTGGGTGAGCCTTATGTTTAAAGGGCCAAACTGAAAAATGAATCATTGCAAGATATATTTATACAAAGAAGAGCTGGGAGGCAGACAGAATGGGGCGGAATGGTTTTCTACGGTCTTTGCTCTTCAAGGTCTGTTTCCTGGATTTCACCAGCAGCATTGGCCTCCCCTGACGCTTGTTAGAAATGCAGAATATCAGGCCCCACTCTGCACCTACTGGAATAAAATCTGCATTTGTAACAAGAGCCCCCAAAGATTCACATGTAAAGTTTGAGAAGTGCTTCTGCTGTAAAGCTTGGCTGAGAACATTGAAGCCACCTGAGAAGTTTTTTTTTTTTAAATCCTGATGCCTGCGTCTCAGTCTCAGCGACATTGATTTCACTGGTCTGGGCTGGCAAGGCCTGGGCTTTGAGGATTTTTTTTAAGCTCCACTGTGATTCTGATGGGCGGCAAGAGTTGAGAGCCACAGCCCTGCAGCCCTGCAGTTCCAGGCCGAGGGGCACCCGGGCAGGGAAGAGGCATTGGAAATACCAGATGCCTGCTCAGCCTTTCCCCGGGCAAAGACCTCCCCGCCAGCAGGAGTCGGCCCTGGCTTTTGCCCAAAGGAGACAGCAGTGTTCAAAGGGAGGGCATTGCCCTGCGATCCTGGATTCTAATCCCAATTCTGCCTCCCTGAATGGGCTGTTTTCCTGAGCCTGGTCACTGCAGGTCACATAAAGGAGCGAGTTGGTGAACTGTCCCTCTCTGATGAGTCCTGGAGTCTAGAAGTCCTCACTTGAAAATGAGGCATTTACTCCCTCCACCCATGAGGTCTCATGGTTCCCCTCCATCCTCTGTCCATCCCTGTTTCATGAAGATCCTGCTGAGGTGGCTCCCCACAGCCAGGCTGAACACAGTGGGGCCATTAGCAGCTTCCCAAAGGGCAGGCCAGTCCAGGCGTGCTCCTAAGTGGTACAGAGGGCTGCACCCCATTTACATGAAGGTGGTGGGGATCACACTAAGTGGCCACTCTGTGGAGGAGTAATTGACAGTGCAGCCCCACTTGGAAGCCTTCTGGGGTGTGATAATATTCTCTATCTAGACCCGGGTGGTGGTTTTATGGGTGTATAAACCATCACTGACTATTCACATGGGAACTGAGCACTTTATGTAAATTATGCCTCAATTAAAAACAAAGAGCAAGTAGTGCTTTATGGGCACTCAGGGAAATGAAAATTTCAAATCACTTGACAGCCAGGAGCTGGGGACTTTGGATAGTTTGGGAAATAGGGTAGACAGGGAGAGAGTGAGAGCCAGAGAGAGACCCAAAGAAACAGGTCGTCACAGAGACAGACAAAGAGACAGAGAAGGTGCTTATTTGGGAATAAGTTGACCCAAAGGAGACAGCAGGGTTCTGAGGCAGTTGAATCAGTCCTAGGTAAAAGGGGGAGGGGCTTCCAAATAGGTTGTTCAACCACCATACTCCTGGTTTTAGAACCTAAAGTCCTGGAAACGTCCCAGGCAAAGGCAGTGGGGATGGTTCTCAGGCCAGAGGCTGAGATGTTGAGGAGGAGCCCAGGATGGGTTAGGTACATGGGCTCTCACCTCATAGGCTAGAGGTGGCCGTGAACCAGCAAGAGTCTGACCTGAAGTAGGGGCTACCTGCTCCGCCGCCTTCCCAGGCATTCCCCAGGTGCGCCTTCTGTCTACAGAAGCTCCGCCTTCACAGCACCCACCAGGTTAGTGTGCCATTATTTGTTTGCTTATGGGTTTTTCTCTTGGTTTCGAGCCCCTGAGGCTAAGGGTAGGGCCTCCTTGCTTTTGCACACTCCTCAGTCAGCTCTGCTTGGGCCAAGCGCCAGTGCCTCAAGAGCTTCTTAAAATTTTTTTTATGCTACGGATCCTTGAAGGAGTTTTAATCCTCTTCATAGAACAATGCTTTAAATAAATATAGTAAAATGCAGAGAGTTGCAGAGAAAACCAATTAAGCTATGATATAGCTATCAAAAGATTTTTTTTTAAATCCTTTGTGGTAAAGTCATAAGGATCCTCCTTTATAATGCTTTACCTAATTCGATCCAGCCGCACGTGTGATGCCGAGGTAGCCCTGACCCCAGACAGTAATCCATGGTACCTGCCACAAGCGTAGTGGGAGAACGAAAATCCATGTGATTGCTGCTGGGACAATCACAGGGGCTGCTGACCCTGCTGTGCTTTGCTGCCTAGGTTCCTAACAGCAGGGAATGCTAACTTTCACTCAGTGTTTAGCTATAGATGTAATTCCTGCCCCATCCAAATTTACGCATACCCAACTTCTGTCCCATGTACATGAATGAAAAGGTCAGATGTGTGTATGTCAAGCTGAGGGCACAGTGTTCTTGTGACTTTTGCCAGGCTTTGAGGGATGTGGGTGCTTCTGGGACAGACAGGGAAGCTGAGAATTGGTTAACACCAGATTATTAGCCAGCAAACTGTGAGGCCAGAAGCAAACAGGGGAGGCCAGTCTCTGTTCCAGAGCTGGCCACTGATCCTCAACAAACTTTGTTGTCATAAAATAACATTTGGTGTGACCCTCACCTCCTCCCTCTGCTCCCCAGTGTGCTGGAGGAGGGATGGCTGGCAGAACTTGGCCACTGTGGGGACCCAGGGAGCCTGTCTCTTCAGCCCAGAGAGGGCCTTTGAGGAAGAGCTGGAGGTGTTTTGGGTTTAGCCCAGGGTATGATCTGGCCATAGCCAAGGGACAGTCTTGGAGGGCTCCCAGGGAGGTCCCTGACCTCTTGATGCCCTGAACATCCCCCCACCCCCTGTGAGATAAGCTCTGGGTGGGTCCTCCTGGGACCCTCTTTTAAGATGAAAGCCCACATGGGTGGTACATTAAGAACCTAAGGTCTTAGCATGAATGCATTTTCCTATCCCCCTGTGCAAGACAGCAGGGGAGTAGAGACCCTGGGGGCAAGGGGCCTCATTCCTGGCACCAGCCCAAATGACCTTCACCTGGAACACTGCCCTCTAATTAGCAATCAGGAAATGAAGGCATAGCACAGCGCCAGGCAGCACGACGGAGCTGTAGCCTGGTGACCTTTTGGCCCTCCAGATAGCATGCCCCTGCCCCTGCATAGCAGGGCTACAGACCCCATGGGTTATTTTTATCTAATGGCGCTACTGTCGGTGTCTGGTAGCTGCTGCGGTGGGTTCCAGCAGCGGTGAGCTTGCAGCCAGGATTTCCTGTGCAGCTTCCTCCTCTCGTCCCTCATGCAAGATTACCTTCCTCCTCCAGTGCTCACCAGGCGATCCAAGGGTGGCCTGCAGCCAGACCTGGGCTTGGGGGTGACGAAGGGCATTGTGGCCTTCCCTGGCTTGTCCTCCCTGCCCCCTAGCCCCCACCAAACACACATATACACTGGCCACCCAGGCTCCATCCTTGAGTACCCCAGCCCCACTTCCTCTGCAGAGAAGGAAATGCTAGTTGCCTCTCTCACCCTGCAACCCTACAAGGTGAAAGTGCACTTTCTAGAAAGTTAGGTTCACTAAGTCAGTGGCTCTCAAACTGTTTTCACTTTGACCTATAGCAGGAAAAATATCTTTTTTCATGACCTAGTCCAGACATCCATACCTACGTAGGAATGAAACAAAAATTTCAGGAAATAACATGTAATCTTCCCATGTCTGCTCCACTCGGATTTTTTTTTTTTCTGTTCTATTTAGTTTTTTTCTATTTGCTTTCTTTCTTAAAAAAACAAAAAAAGAAAAGAAAAGAAAGAATTCTAGCTGCAACCCACAAGTAAATCGGTTTCACAACCCAATCAGGATTCATGATTCAGTTTGAAAAATGCTGTACTAGACAGTTCTTTCTGGAGGATTTCTCTTTGCTGAACGAGGGGAGAGCACTAGAGTTTAGAGAGGCCTCTGGACTAGTCACGGCCCTGGATTTGGATGACATCCATTTCACAGCAAAGGAAGCTGAAGCCCAGGCAGGCTGGAATAGCTTGCCCACAAAAGCAGCCATGATGGGTGCATTTACACCACGGAAATTGGCAAATGCCACAAATTAGGACACTTTTTTTTTCTTTGCTCCTTTGGAAAGCCAGCTCTTACGTACACATTTACCAGCACACCACCGATTCTAACCTGGCTCCTTCCGGTTCCAAAGTTGGTGCATTTCGAAGCCCTCTTACCTCAGCTACCTCATCTATAATAAAATAACATTGAAAAGGGCTGCTTTATGGGAAAAAATTATATTAATTGAGTGCATTGCAGTGAGAAAGAGGAACAATGACTGGAAAGAAGCAAAAATGCAAATAGCTGAGTGCTAATGTGATGGGATTTGAAAGACCAAGTCCCCAAATTTCACCGTTTTGTATGACTTCCATCATTGCTAAATGTAGTTTGTGCAAAGGGAAAAAATCCAAAGATTCTATCTGTGAAAACCCACACTTTGCAAAACTGTTGTGAGAATTAGAAGAAATGAAGGTAAACCGATAGCCTAGTGTGCCATAGATGCTAACTAATATTTGAAAAGAGGGAATTCCCACTGGGGGCGGGGGAATGGCAAAGGAAGTATTGCAAATGATTCACGTTTCAAAGTAGGACCTTCCATCAAGGTAAATGGTGAGAAGAGAGTATTCTGAGGATTATTCTGATTCATAGATTATACTGATAAATATTTCGCACATTTATTACTAATTTTCAAAATTCTAAAATAAGGGTTTTCCAGCCTCAAATTTATTCAGTCACAGTGCACTGGTTCCCCCTCCATCTGACAGACGTCTCTGCCTGGTGACCCCCAGAGAAGGCGCCGAGCCTTGGGAAGGTGTGGGCCCCAGCTGCTGGAACGTGGCCTCGGCCTGCCTGGGACCCTCCCCTGCTCGCTGCCATCCAGCACTCTGACGCTGCACAGGAAAAGTCTATGTGATCATCATCATCATCGTTATAGTTGTGATAATGATGGCTGTATTCATTTCCCATTGTGTCTATAGCAAGTTACCATAAAATTAGTGACTTAACGCAAATTATAATCTTACCACTCTTGAAGTCAGAAGTCTGAAATGGGTGTCACTTGGCTATAATCAAGGTGTTTCTGGGTGCTTTCAGGAGAATCATTTCCTTGCTTTTTCCACCTTCTAGAGGTACTTGAATTCCTTGGCCAAGAGCCCCTTCCTCCACCTTCAAAGCCAGCAGTGTTTCATCTTCAAATCTGTCTCTGACTCTGACACTCCTCTGCCTCCCCTTCAATTGTAGAGATAATTGTGATCAGATTGGACTCTCCTGGCTGATCCAGGTTCTCACCAAGTCAAGGTCAGCAACCTTAATTCTACCTGCAACCTTCATGTCCAGCTGCCATGTAACATAACATATTCACAGGCTCCTGAGATTAGGACATGTACATCTTTGGGAGTGGGGGGCATTATTCTGCCCACCACGATGGCTAATGTTTCTTGAGCACTTACTATGTGCCTGGTATAGTTCTAAGCAAGTTGCTTGTAATCTTGCATTTAAACTTCATCACAATTCTATGAGGTAGGTACTCATTTCACAGGTGAGAAAAGTGAGGCACACAAAACAAAAGTCACTTTCCCAAGTGACTTGCACCTAGTTGGTAAGAGGTAGGTCCAGGAGTTTGATCTCAGAGCCCATTCTCTTAGCCACAAACCTCCCTTCAGCAATTGGAGGATAGATGTACAAACTGAATTCTACCTGATTTAATCATTCTTTGATGATCCAGAAGTCTCTTCAGGATGTGATAGTGCCTTGGGTCCATCAATAGTGACTGCCATTTGTCAGGAGTCAGATACCTCTGGATGGCCTGACCTTCAGGGGCTGGGATGCCTGGTGAGCCTGCTTCCTTCCCCAGGGGGCTTCTCACAATGGCAACAGTGATTCTCTGTGGTATCTAACTGTAGCTACTCCTCTCTGTAGTCCAGCCATACCAGATTCACAGATATTCCTCAGAAAGGCCAAGTCCATTTCTACCGTAGAGGCTTTGCACTGGGTGTCACCCTGCCTGAAATATCTCCTCAATATACACAAAGCTCAACCATCACTTCAAATAGGTCTCTGTCCAAAGATCCCCTCTTTAAAAGGAGCCAGGCATCAGGCCCATCTCGATGGGAGATGTCTCCCACTTCCCTCCTCAATATGTTGGTGGGCAGAAGGCATTGCATGCTCTTTTTTTTCCCTGCTTTCTGCCCCCCAAACACCCACAGTGATGAACAAAAGGGGCAGACTAAGGGAGCTGGGTTTGCAGGTAGGGAGGTGTCTTCATCTCTAGGCTCCCTTGACTCTGGTGTGTGCAAACATCCCAGAGCAAGAAGCAGGGAAGAGAAGGCAGGAACTAGTTCTATAGACAACAGATCTTCAAGGCAAAGGGAGAAGAAAACCCTGACTCACGGAGCACCTACAGAGTGCTCAATCTCCACGCACCTGTGCAGGAGGTACTAGCCTTATCTCTGTTCCATAAAGAACACTGAGGATCCTGGACATTAAGAAATGGGCTCCAAATGGCATACGCAGGAAGGGGCAGAGCAGAACTTGAATGCAAGTCAGCCTGAATAACACAGCAAAGTTCACCAGCTGCCACCCAACGCTCCTCCTTCAGGAGAAAGGAGGGGACCTATGGTGAAACAGGGACAGTGTTGAAATGCTTGGCCAACCATGAAAAAGGAATTTATTTCTAAATGAATAATTATTCTATTTAGAAAATTTCATGAAAACAATGAGAGACAGAAGTGAAGACTCATGTTTCCATCCCCCGGGACTATTTGCAGATGGTCATTCAATTGTTCCAGTGCCATTTGTTGGAAAGACTATCCTTTCTCCACCGAGTTGCCTTTGTCAAAATCAATTGGCCATAAATGTGTGTATTTATTTTTGGACTCTATTGTGTTCCATGGATCTATTTGTCTATCTAGATGCCAATACTACCTTTACCTTGTGTTGATTACTGTAGCTTTAAAACTGGGTTCTTTTATCTTTTTCAAATTATGTTCTTCTTCAAAATTATTTTGATTATTCTAGGTTCTTTGCATTTCCATATGGATTTCAGAATTGGATGATCAATTTCTACACAAAAAGCTTACTGGGATTTTGAGTATGTTGACTCTACAGACCAATTTGGATGTGATGACATCTTAACATCGCATTTCAGATCCATGAACATGGTATACCTTTCTGTTTATGCAGGTTTTATTTAATTTCTCCCAGCAGTGTTTTGTAGTTTTCATGGAAGAGGTTTTACACGTCTTTTGTCAGATTTATCCCTAAATAATTTATTTTTTATACTAATGTAAGTGGTATTTTAAATGTCAACTTCCAATTATTTATTGCTACTATATATAGAAAGACAATTTTTGTATTTTGACCTTAGATCCTGAAACCATACCTAACTCACATATCAGTTCTAGTAGCTTTTTTCTTTTGTAGATTTTCATAGGATTTTCTACATAGGCAATGCATCTGGAAATAAAGACAGTTTTATGAGGTGCTATATTCAAGGGGGCTATGTTCTCATAAATTCCATCCTCAGGTTATTGGAGGAAAATAGAGAGACAATCCAGCTTTAGGTTAGAAAAATGTCCAAAAAATTCTTTCATGAAGCACCACCTTCTGTCTCTCTGACCTCCATGAGCCTCCTTCCTGGTCTCCAGGCCTCCCACGGTGTCCACTCCAGGTCCATTTAGATTCAGCCAGATTGTATAAAACTGTAAACTATACCTTTTAATGCCCTGCACTTAGAATAAAATCCAAACTCTTCACCCAGGCTCTGCAACCCTCCTTGAGCTATTTCCTCCTCCCCACCTCGACTAGCCAAGCTCATTCCAAGCCTTCTCCCTGCCAGAAGCATTCTTTCCATGCACCTCATCCCCTCTTATCCTGCCCCTTGTCACTTCGGATGCCCTTCCTGACCCCACTTTTCCCTCTTCCGCCCATGCCCTCACCATGTTTGTCATTGAATTTGACACTAAAGCAGTGCATGAGGGCTGGGACCACCACTAGGCCGTTTGCACCAACCTCTACCCATGCTGGGTGAGTGGCAGGCACTCAGTAAATGGTCTTGAGAGCTGGCGCTTTCTTTGGCCACACCCCCTAGTTTTTGTGAACAAACCTAGAACATATCTTGTGTATTTCTCTTCCCTTAGAATGGTGGTTGTAAACAATGGCTGTGTGTTAAAATTTCCCCAGGTGGTTCTAAAAAATACTAATGTATTTTTTGAAATACATTAGTATTTCACCTCACCCCAGCCTATTGAAAGCCAAATCCTGGGGTGTAGAACCCAGGTATTTGTATAATGTTTAAAGACTTCTTGGTGATTCTGATGTACATCCAGAGTCAGCAACCACCGGCATAGAAACACAAGCTGCTTTCATTCAGCCAAGTGATTAAAAAATATATATGGGTGGACCCAACCCAGAAGGGCCAGCAGGTGACATGCAGGAAACCTCATATGGGGCTCCCCACAAACCCAGCCTCCCTCGAGAGTTGCACCTTGGTTTCTCTTGGGCTTTCTCTGTTCCAATGGGGCAGGAAGAAAGAAGGAAACCAGACCAGTGTGGAAAGCATTTTCAAACTTTATTTACAACTGTCACAGTGACAAAAAGTAGTTTTGGGGGGAAAAGAAAAGCTAGTTTCTCCCTGAGCCTCAAAAAAGAACAGATAGAACTTACAGGAGGTTCATCTTACAACAGGCATTTCTACTGAAATACTAGGTTTATTTTCCAATACAATCAGTTAGAAATACACACAAGATACTTAAAAAAAAAAAGAGGAGGCCAGACAGGAGCTCAGCCACTTGTCCAAGAGGGGCTGGGTCCCCCCAACAGGCTCACTGCTGAGGGTCCCAACTTCAGCTGTCAGCCTCTGGCCTGCTCAGACTCCAAATGGTCGTACAAAGGGGCCTAGCGACCAGCAAAAATAAACCACCCCCATAAACACACATATACACAAAGTAGATCTGTTAGGCAGTTTACAAGCACGTTCCCGTCACACGGACAGATGATACTGGGGAGCACATGAGAGGGGCACACGGAAACACAAGATTAAAAGGCAAGACCCCGTCCACAAGGGAGGCACAGGATGAGAAATGCTGCTGTGAGAGAATGAGAGTCGGAGGAAAAGCTCTCTGCAGCCGAAACAGAAGGAAAGGGAGAGCCAAGAGAGAGAAACACCCCCAGGGTAGGCTGTGGGCCTCCCCCACTTCCTCGAGGAGCTGGAAGAAGTTATTGCCATCAGTGTGTGTAACACAAGCAGACAACACAGAGGAAGGGAGCAGGGGGATGGGAGAGTGTCGGCTGCCCAGAACCAAATCCTGCCGATGTGTCAACAGCGCACCCCGGTCCCCTGCCCGACGTTCCCCAGAGCCACACTACCCGTGAGGTATTAAATACAATCCTATATGCAAATCCAAAACCGCGGTCACCCTGGACTGGACAAGTGAGGGGACACCTGAGGGGACATGTGGGTGCCTCAACTGCCAGAGTCCAGCCCCAGGGAGGCTTCTGAGGCCCCTTCCTGGTGGCACAGTCTGCTCTGAGACAGAGATGGTTTGAAGTTTGTTCTGTATCCTGGCGCTACTGGTGGTTCTGAACTATCCGAAGCTCTAGGTCCAAGGCTAACTTTCTGGTGTGACTGTGCCCTTGCAGGGGACAGGTGGGAGGTGGGGAGTGATGAGGACCACCGTTTCATGCTCCCCCACCATGCTGTCCTCCATCTGCATCCAGAATACTCGGGGAGAAGCCAGGGATCTGGTGACACACGTTAGTTTCAACTCGATCTCCAGGCTGCTGCACAAGAGCCTCCTCACCCCCACCCAATAATTCCCAGGCTTTGCCAGCCCTCCAGACCTGCACTAAACTCAGCTCCCCAACAAGAAACAGAAAAAGCCTCCTGCTTCCACTCAGCTCCCACCGGAAAAACAGGCCAAGAGTCCCAGTGGGAGTGGGTACTGCAGCTGATCAGGCTGGCTAGAACCCACGGCAGGGCTGGGAGCCACCTCTGGCTGATGGCGGTGGCCCAGGGCTGGGCAGGGCTGTGGTGGGGAGGAGGAGGGGCCAGCCTGGGAAAGCCCACATGCCATGTCTCTGCTCAGACTCAGAGCAAGTCTGGGGGAAGCAGCTGGGGAGGATCTTCATGTCCAAGTGTCCACATCAATCCTCCAACAAGGGCAGGCAGTAGTCTCACTGCTCCCAAAAGGGCAGAGGGGAGACGGGCAAAAAGGATAAACGGGGGAGAGAAGCTCAAAAGCGATGCCTATTAGAAAAATACTCCGGACTACCGCAGGTGCGTGACTCTGCCACAGCTGGAACGGCGGGTCCTTGGAGAAGGAATGGGAGGCCTTTTCCTTTCACGGGCATCACCTCCAGCTGGCTTTGCAGCCAGCCAGGTTATACTTGCTCTCCTTTATCCGCCTGCCCAGTAAGAGAAAACACACCCAAGATAAAAGCAAAGGCTGGCGGTGAGCGAAGCTGAAGAGAGATGAAGACTTTGTCGTCTGATACCCCAGCAGCCGGAGCAAATGCTCACCGCGTAGTGCTTCCTGGCTGCAAGTCTCTGCTCGTTTTCTTTAAAACGTGTGTTTTCTTTTTTGTCTAGCATTTGTTTTCTTACCCCAAGTGTTCCTTGCTCGCTGTGCACATCCTCCATCCCCCCACCCCCAGAGCCCACTGGAATCCCACCGGTGCCTCTAGCTGCTTGAGTTCAGATAATGATCTCAAAGACCAAAGCTTCCCGCACCCCCCACCCCTGCTCTAAGCAGCTTCCTTTCTCAGAAGGCCTTGCAGAGTGTCGCACAGGGCTCCACTGCTCAACACAGTTCAACAAAAGAAAAGAAAAGGAAAGAAGACCAACTCAGTGATTCGCAGGTGCAAACGGAAGCCATCGTCTGACGTTCCCGAACGACTATGGCTCACTCTCTTCTTCCATCACAATAGGAAAGAACACAAGTTCAGGTACAGATGCTGTCTGGTGTGACCCTGTGGGAGTCGGTGGGGACTCTACTGCTCCTTGTCCTCTTTCGCTGTCTCTTCACAGTTGTCCTGCTCATCCTCCTGGACCAAGAACTCCTCGGGGGGCCACCGCAGCTCCCCACTCTCCACCTCCCCCTCCGTGGGCTCCACCACGATGGAGGGCAGGCGGTCCTTCAGTTTGCAGCAGCGGTCGAAGTCTGACGGGTCGGGGAAGATCTGAAATAGAAGCAGAGCGAGCACCCGGTCACATACAGACCGAAAAAGAGAAAGTCCATTCCTTTACTTCACACACACGTGCAGGACTGAGCACCTGCTATATGCCACCCCTGGGATAGTAGGGGGAGCGGTGTCAGGCAGGAGCCATGAAGCAAACTCTGGGGAAACACGGGAAACCATGCCTCGGCCTGAAGCTGCAAGTTTTCAGGGCAGCACCGCTGAGTCTAAAAGTGGGGTAGCCCTGCGTGCACTTTTTGTTGTGTTTTATTTCTGATAAAAGAATTCAAAACCATGTCATCCCCGGTAAGTCACATCTCTGTTTACAGCAAGGATGTGACTCTAGCAGTCCAAAGCGTGTGACAGGCCCCACAGGTTAAATTCCTCCCCGGATTAGCACCTGGTACGAGCCAGCTGCCAGGTGCTTTACATAGGTAATTCTGAACAAGCATGCTCTTACTGAAAATCAGGGGTTGCTGATACTATTGTAAAGAATCCTGGGCTTGGAGAAGGAGGTCGCCTGCAGCATGCAGCCTGGAGAAGAGTGACGGAAGGAGATTCAGACCCAGGTCTGTCTGACTCCCACGCCCGTGCCCCAGTGCGCCTGCACTCCTCCAATGCATGTGTCCTGCTCTCGCTGCAACTGTACAGTCAAGGCCAAGGAAGGGTTGAGGGTGAGGCCCCCACCAAGTCCCAGGCTCCCCTTTCACCTGTGACTCCTTGACACTTCTACACCTGGAAGAATTTACTTTGCTCTCCTGAGCTCTATCAACGAGGCTTTAAAAAGCAAGTCCTACTGTGTGTCCTGCCCGGACCTTGGAGAAACCCCAGATCAAGCTATAAAACCGATGGCCTCGTGCATTCCCCACGTACACATGGCCCTGTGACTACAGCTGACCCAATTCTTTGCCCAGCAGATTAAGTACTTAAGCTGATGGGCTGCTGGTCCCTTGCCATTCACAGCCCTCAGTGACATATCCCAGAGCTAGAGGGGAGCCTCTGTTCAGGATGCTGGGGCTCACAGAATCATATGGCACCTTCAAGGCCATCTCTTCCCACCTGTCTATTTGATAGATGAGGAAACTGAGGCCCAAAGGGGTCAGGAGACTTGCTTGAGGTCACACAGCTTGTTAATGGCAAAAAAAGAAAAAGAAAAAAAAGAAAGGAAACCAAAACCAGGAGTGGGCAGACACATATTTGAAGAGATCCGGGGGACTGCCCATGCCTGGCTCAGATCCAGACAAGCCCATGGCAACAGGCAGGCATCCTCTGTTCCCCAGGGAGAGACGTGCTCCCCTATAACCTCAGGCCTTCCCAACCTCTGTGGCCTTATGAGGATGTCCATGTTACTGCACCCTAACCCCAAGCAGCACTATCCCAGCCAAATCCCTGACCATGTCACAAGTCACACGGGGCTCCCAGGAATCACGGGAACCTCAATGAAACCTCCCAATCCCTGCAGACAAGTGATTATTAACCATTTATCCAATAAAGCCCCATTGCTGGGGATTAAGCCTTAAGCCAGCTGCACAACCAGGCATCATTAAAGATTTAACAAGCCTTATAAAAAGTACCCTAATGGCAGCCAGGAGGAAAACAGGGCAGGGGAGGGGCGGAGGGAGGGGGTTGGAAGAAAGCACCGGGCAGGAGGACCCCACTGAGGGCCATCTCTTCCTGGTGTGGTGGACACTGCCGTTCGGCCCTTGGTCTGTGCTGTGTGCACAGAACCTGAGTGTGCTGAGCCCACAGAAGGTCAAGTGGCTGCTTTGGACCCCTGCTCACTTCTTCCGTGGAGCTGGAGCCCCTCCTGGCGGGTGATGACACAAGGTGCTGTCCCAAGCACGGGCCCAGGCAGTGAGCGAGGGGAGCCCCAACGACTGAGCGCGTGCTGCAGTCCACAACGCTCTTTAGGCATCACCTCCTTCAGTCTCATCAACCCCCTCCCCACCCCACCAGGAGCAGTGAGACCCTCTGGCTCTGAGGGTTTACACCCAGATCTTCTGTTTTCAATGCCTGTACCTTTTGAAAAATGAGTGGATGTCAGGGTGAACATGCCCATTTCACAGATAGAAAACTGACCAGGAAGTGTGGGCAAGACTCTGGGTTTTAACTGCCCATTTGACTACTGGAGGCCCCAAGCTGACCCTCTGGGCAGCCAGGTCCAGAAGCTGAGCCTCCCAGTCCACACAGTTGTTCTAAACCTTCAGGACCTGAGACAGAGCTGTGGCCTATCAAGAGGAGACAGACACCTGGCCTAGGGCAGACTCGGCCCCGGCCTCTAACCCTCAGACCTCAAGCCCAGAGCTACACCTACCCTATGACTCCTCAGCTAAGAGAGGTGAAAACCAGTTTCTATGATCACCCGTGGAAGGGACGAGACACAGCAAGGCCAAGAGTAGGAGGAGGGCAACGATAAGGGTGGAGAGCATGAAAGTTCTTTTTTAAGGTGGGAATGGGTCTTTAACTAAAATTGGTGGGGCGGATATTAAAATCTGGATGATGATGGAAGATATGCCAGGCATATTTATTGATCAGAGTCTCTATCTTCGCAATAGTCCTATGAAGTATGTAGTGGTGTGACCCCTATTTTACAGATGAGGAAACTGAAGCACAGAGAGGGTGAGTGACTTCCTCAAGCCCACAGAGCTAGGGAGTGGCTGATCCAGGACCCAAACTCAGACCTAGAGGACTTGATAAGACACTGTGGCAAACCACAGGCCCCAGGTTCTCACCGTGTCCTCGACATCAAACCCCAAGCAAATCCTCTCGGTCACCCTTTCCTCCATGTCCCCTTCCGAGAAGCAAAGTGACCTTCCTCTCTCACCATATGGATACAAGTCCTTGGCAAATGCAAATATAATAAAATGCTTTGAGGACACATGCTAAATTCACACTGGAATGTCCTTTCTGGAGCAGCATCAACAGGACTATGGTAAATGTTCAATCTGCAATCGAGAGGCAGCAATACCAGCGCAGTAATTAAAATAACTCCAAACAATGCCTTTCATACCAAGAACTGCACAATTAAGCCTTTTAAGTCCTTGGGGGAAGTCTGAGCGTTGAACTTCTGATAATGTTTAGTTGCCAGAGAACTTTGCTCCCTCCCCAAATTCTTCAAAGTGGGAGTCCTCCAAAAAAAAAAAAAAGAAAAATTTTTTTGACAGAGCCTGTTAATTACATTTTTAAAAATCACTATAATAATCTAACCCTTCCATCAGAGATTTTATTCTATTATCAGATAATACCAATTTATGCCTCTAAAATTGTAGCTCTCACCAAAGACAAACAAAGGCGCCCAGAAGCACACAGCTCCTCATTTCCGTGCAGACAGACAGAAGGCTCGCAAAGTATTGCTGAGTATCTTGCCAGCACAATCTTATCTACGACAGCTGCTTAAGAGGCTGACCCTAAGCAGGTCAAGATTTTTCCACTAAGTCATGCTTTTTAATCATCTAGGCAGCAGAAAAATGAGAGGTTGCAACTGCTATTTGATGGGGTGGGGAAGGCAGTGGAAAAAGGACTCAAGTCAGCCTTGCCAAGCACATGACAGGTAGGGCTGAAGCAGCAAGCCAGCCGCCATGCTGTTTGCCTGCAGGAACTGGCAGGGAATAAGGAACTGCCCCTGTTCCAAAAAGAAACTGCTTCTGGTTAAACCTCTTACCCCAAAGCGCCCCTTCTCTCTGGATGAGGGAAAGACAAAAAAAAAAAAATTCCTTTCTCTTCATTCTGCAGCAAAGGCTCATATCTGAGAGGTCCAGAAAGGATGATGGGGAGGCTCTGGTAGGCATTTTGCAGCCTCACCCCCAGGCAGGGCAGATCTAGAAGCATCCATCCCCAGCTGTGATTCTCTCAGCTCTGCCCCTCCCTCCCTCCGCCAGCACTGGGCTCCACATCCAGCTGTCACATTCGGCTGTCAGGGCCAATGGCTTGGATAAAACTAAGGGACACCGAGTTCCCTCTTTTGCAGATGAAATGATGCTGTGAAGATCACACACATCCAGACTATCCCGGGTCCCATATGTCCCACTGTGTAGAAATAGCAGGCATTCAAACTTGGTAATGGTGAATTTTATAGGAGACATGTCTTCGGAGGCATCCTTTGCCAGGTGACTTCAAATGCCACCAGGCCCTGAGGTTTTGGGGACTCGAATAGGTTCACCTGAAAGATTAAGGGAACTTTAGGAACTCCTAGAAGGGAAACAGCCTGCACGCTGTGGTTTGGATGCCAATACACTAGGTCTTCTGGCTGCGCAGGTCAGAGCTGTCTGAGAGAACTTTCTGCACACATGCATGTCTCCTACCTGTGCTGCGCAACAGTAGCCACTGGGCACATGTGGCTCCTGCGCACGGGAATGAGGCTAAAATTTTACATCTTATTCATATAAAAGTATATGATCTATTTAAATAGAAATGTTAATAGCAACTGCATTGGATAGCATGAACACAAAGGTGTAAACACGAGGACAGTGAAAGCAGGACTGTCCAGGAAGACTCAGGCTGTCTGGCTGACAGACCAACACAGGCAGCCTCGGAGCAGAGCAGTCTGGGGTTGAGGGCGAGCCCCTGGAGATGAGGCATTAGTCAGCAGGCTTTTTTGCTTAAGTATAGAAGTTGCCAGTCAGTCAGCTCCCATTTCAGCCATGGAGGGGAACTGAAAGGCAATACCAGGGCTCCAAAGGCCTGAAATTTGGGGGCCTAGCTATCAACTGTCTGCCTCTAAGCCAGGTGACCTAAACCTGGCTGTCTCTGGGGTAGGGAGAGGAGAGAGATGGCTGGCACCTCAGATGGAAAATGTGAGTGATTCTGGTTGGACCAGCGCTCCCCTGAGTGCATGTGCGTCCCTCAGCCATCATTCCTGACAAACAACCTGAGCTGGCCACAAAGAGGGCAAAGGGCTCGGCAAAGAGCTGAGAGATGCTAACAGGGAAAGCGGACACCAGCAGGTACAAGAGATGAAAGGTGCTTAACTGGACACAAAGGGCTAATTACCAGCTCTGCAAGCTGAGACCCCAGGAGCTTGAACATCCTGCTCCCCTTTATCGGGGTGGAACAGAGGAAGGCAGGGGTAGGGTAGACAGGGGAGGCAGGGCAGAGGGCCTGAGATGAATAACCGGGTAGCTCCCCAAGGAACTGAGAGTGATCTGCCTCTGCATATGAAACTACATGGTAAGCCTCTCCCTTCTCTGGTTCCAGAGGGGAAAAAATGTCAACCTCCAACCCACTATGAAAAATGGCCACTCCCACAGGAGTCTGAAAGATCTGGCTTTGACCTGGCCCCATGTATATTACTCCATGACCATGGTCAAGTCATTGTAAGTTCTCTGAGCCTCAGTTGCCTCCTGAGTAAAATGAGGGGGGAGTTTCCATGTTACAGTACTGTTGAAAGACTTCCATGATGCATGTTCAGCGCCGGCACATGCCTGACAGGCTCAAAGAAGCGGAGGCCCACGCCCAACCCTTCATCTATAAATTGGGATTAATGCTAATTCCCATCTTAGGCTGCCAAAATGAGGAGACAAAGAAATATGGCCCAAATGAAAGAACAGATCAAAACTCCAGAAGAACTAAACAAAATGGAGCTAAGCAATCTATTGGATGCAGAGTTCAAAACACTGGTTATAAGGACCCTGAAGGAACTTAGTGAGCACCTCAGCAGCATAAAAAAATCCAGTCAGAAAGGAAGGACACACTAATTGAAATAGAGAATAATTTACAGGGAAACAACAGTAGAGTGGATGAAGCCTTAAATGAAATCAATGATTTGGAACATAAGGAAGCAAAAAACAACCAACCAGACAACAAGAAGAAAAAAGAATGCAAAAAAAACAAGGAGAGTTTAAAAGCCTCTGGGACAACTTCAAGCATTCCAACATTCATATCATAGGGGTTCCAGGAGAAGAACAGAAAGAGCAAGAAATTGGAAAGCTATTTGAAGTAAAAATGAAAGAAAACTTCCCTAATTTGGTGAAGGAAATAAGACAGGCAAGTCCAGGAAGCACAGAGAGTCCCAAATAAGATGGATGAAAAGAGGCCCCCACCAAAACATATCATAATGAAAATGCCAATGGTTAAAGATAAAAAAAGAATCTTAAAAGCAGCAAGAGAAAAGCAGTCAGTTATCTACAGAGGAGTTCCCGTAAGACTGTCAGCTGATTTCTCAAAAGAAACTTTGCAGGCTAGAAGGGACTGGCAAGAAATATTCAAAGTCATGGAAAGCAGGGACCTATAGCCAAGGTTGCTCTACACAGCAAAGCTATCATTTAGAATTGAAGGGCAGATAAAGAGCTTCCCAGTCAAGAAAAAACTAAAGGAGTTCATCATCACCAAACCATTATTATATGAAATGTTAAAGGGTATAATAAGAAAAAGATGAGAACTATGAACAATAAAATGGCAATAAATACATGCTTATCAACAATTAAATGTAAAAAACTAAGCAAACAAGAAGAACGGAGACAGAATCATGGATACGGAGAGCATTTTGATGGTTGCCAGTTGGGAGGAGGGTGTGGGGGAATGCATGAAGAGGTGAGGGATTAAGAAGTACAAATAGGTAGGTACAGAATACCTATGGGGATGTAAAGTACAATATAAGAGATGGAGTAGCCACAAAACCTACATGAATAACCCACAGGAGTGAACAATGGTGTGGGGACTGCCTGAGGGAATGGGGGTTGCTGGGTGGAGGGGGGCAAGGGGGGGAAATTGGAACAACTGTAATAGCATAATCAATAAAATATAATTAAAAAAAACATTTTTAAATGCTAATTCCCACCTTATAGGGCTTTGGAGAGAATGAAACACAAGTATGTGTGAACATGTTCTGTAAACTTTAAATTCCTAATGATGTTTCTTTTTAGGTATAGCCGAGGTCTCCAAGGACCATTTAGAGTGAGGGACTGGAAAGTCAACGGCTATGGCTTGGGACAGGAGCAAGTTAGCAGCACTCCTGGGCCTGTGCTCACAAATTCTAGGCCAGGTTCTTTGGAGAAATGGTTTGACTTCGTTGCTTCGGTCCCAGTGCCTCTGTTTTCCCAGGGCAAGGGTTACCAGCTGGAATGGAATCCATTCCCTTGTCTGGATCCTGCTCTTTCAGTGGAAGCCCCTCGTGCTGGGTGTCTTCCCATTATGCCCTCCCCTCTCCATCAACTGCAAGGCTAAGTCAGACCCCTCCTGCCCCTCGGCTTCCCAAGGTCTGGGTTTCTTCTTTTTCCCGGACAACAACAATGGATTGGCCTGTGTGTTTATTCCTTCCTAGGAGGAGCTGGTTTCTAACAATGGGCAGATCTCTACCAGCATCCTGCTCTCCATGGGTTGAATGAATGAGCAGCAGCTAATTCAAATGAAGAGTACACCCTACTTTTTGCCCCCTAACAGTAGGTGAAGGCAAGAATTATATTCTTTGAAATACTTACCTCCTGCTATTTTATCATCACCATCATCATCTTTATTTGTACTTACATTTTACTGACTTTTCAAAGGGAAATGTGGCTGGTAAGAACAGAAAGAATTACAGCAAAGGGGCAGAGTGCCTACTGATTGGATTCAGGGAGGGCCGAACTTTTTCCAGTCTCCATTCAGATGGGAGTCACCTCATTTTCCGTCCTTGGGACTCTCACCTCACTCACATCTGCCCTGGACTGGCTGGGGCTATGGGATACCCACCTCACCCTCTCCTACCCTTCTCTGTTGTTTTTGATCCTATAGGAGACTTGAGCAGAGATTTGAGGCTTTATAACAACTGTTGGATCTCCTTCCTTTGGATTAAAGATGCTTAAACTTCTAGCCTTGACTTAAAAGGAAGGAAATCCACTGGATAAACACCATCTTTCGTAAACATCTCTCAAACACACACCCATCCTGCAAGTCAAGAGTTTCAAATTCCAATTAATTAGCACTAATTGCTGCTGATAACTTTATGGGCCCAGTGAGCTGACTGGGCTTTTGGAATGTTAGAGAATGTTTCTCCAAGTTTTTCAGGGCAGTGAGAAAAGACCTCAGTTATCTAGCACAGATGGTTTAAAATACCCACATCTCATCAACTGAATCATCATTGCCCTTTGGAAGGAAGACACACCTCCGAGTCACCTCTGGGCCTCTGGGGATGAGAGATCCCTTTTCTACCCTTCCCCATTGGTGCTTCCCAAATGTCCCACGGCCACACCTCCTCTCTCTCACAAAGCCCAGACTGACATGGCTGCCATTTCCAACCATTCCCTTATTTTTTTTGTTTTGGAGACAAAAATCTTGAAGATTTGGCCTGGTCCTACAGCCTCCCCATCGTTGTCTGGGGTTCCCTTCCTAACCCCGACCTTGTGGCTTCCAAGCCCACCCCTGTATGGGAACAACTCTTTCAAGTCTCTAGGCTTCCTTACAGCCCTGCCCCATGGTCTTGGCCCAGTCCCAGTCACCACCACCTACCTGCAGCACCAGACTAGGGCAGGCAGCCTGCTTCGAGCCTTTATTCTCCCTCCTGCTTCTCATGACCCTGCTCAGGTTCACCTAACCTGTACCTCATCTTCCCTGGGCTTCCCTGGACTTGGGGTCATTCTAGGATTTTCTCCAGAGTCAGGCAGCTTCCTGACTTCCCTTGTCCATCTTAGGTGGATGATTCCCTGGTCTACAGCTACACTTTCACTTCCCCTTGACCTGTCAGACAGCTCCACTTTTGGGTGACATCATCCATCATCACCAACTCACCTTGTCCCAAAGTGAGGGTATCAGCTGATTTATGTGTCTGTAAGTTAAAAACTTTTTCCCCCCTCCCAAACAGGAACCCTTGCTTGGTAGTAGATCCTGTGAAAGAGGCCTGAAGATCTTAGTTGGTCATAACTGCAGTAATGATGCTTAAAACACTGAAGCAAACATGGCTGTATTAGTGACCCACTCATCTCACAGAGGCCATCTACAGTAACAGGAAGGTCAAGGTCCTGCTTCAGCTGATCAGACATAAGCTGACCACTCTAGAACAGTGGTTCTCAAAGTTCAATTCCCCAGGTTCTTTCAAAGAGGGAGTGTCCATGGAATTAAATATTTTCTTAATAGCACTAAGGTGTTATCTGCCGTTTCCCTGCATTAATACTTGCACTAGTGGTATAAAAACCAGTGGTGGGCGATATTGCTGACACCTAAGCAGGAATGAATGAATGCAGGGATACGAACTGTACCTGCTCACCACCTCAAGCTCACAACTGAAAAAAAAAATGTAATGCTTGCAACGAAGCAGTAATTTTATTAAATATTTACTCAAGTGCATGCTGTTTTACTATTCTATGTGATGAAGTGGCAAGTCAGCATAAAACACTTTTGCTGCATATCAAAGCCCAGAGATTGTCTTGAGGGTCAAAAAGCACTTATGTGATTGAGTTGCAAGCTGAACTAGCCACCTTTCCACAGAACACCCTTTCTACTTGAAAAAATGACCAACAAACTATGGTTACTTAGACTTGGTTATTTACCAGACATGCCCTCAAAAATGAATAAAGTGAGCCTCTCACTTCAAAGAAAATGACTGAGGGTATTTGTTACCAGTGACAAAAATTGAGCTTTCAAGCAAAAATCAGAATTTTGGAAACCTTGTTTCAGCTACTGTAAGCTTGGCAGTTTCCTAATACTTGATGAATTTCTAATGAAGCCAGTGGAGATATTAACAAATATGATTTTTGGCATTATATAATGAAATGTGTTAACATTTGGAAGATCTGCATAATTCAGCAAACCTGTATTTTTCCAACTGATCGATGCACTGTATTACAAAACCAAGCATGGGTAAAAGATTTATTCAAAGTGCAAAACAGCCTAATGGATTTTAATGTAAGTGTACAGGAAGTTCATTGATAAGATTTCAGATTCCACATGGCCACTAACCTTGAAGAAACCACTTGTCGAGTTTAGGTGAAATATCAAAGAAAAACATATTAAAAGGCTATTAAAATATTTCTTGGTTTTCTAACTACATACCTGCATAGGCCAGATTTTCCTTCTTTACTCTAACCACACACCACCACAGACTGAAGGCAGAAGCGGGCATGAAAATCTGGCTGTCTCTATTAAGACAGATACCAAAGAGATTTGCAAAAATGTAAAACAATACCTTTCTTCTCACTAAACTTTTCTTGTTTTGGAAAACAGATTTGTTTTTATTATAAACTGTTATCTCTATTATATGAAATGGGTTTGTTGTTATTTATAAAGGAATTAATAAAAATTTTAAAAGATATAACCCGAAAATACATGAACAAATATCTCTGGGGCTCCTAAATCATTTTTAAGGATGTAAAAGGGGCTAAGACCAAAAAGTATGAGAACTGCTGGCCTACAGGGAACAGATACCCTTGGGCTGATGGCCGTGTAAGTCAAGGCTGAAGGTCAATATAGTTTCTTTTATTTCATTTTATTTTTTTAAAGATTTTATTTATTTTTTAGAGAGAGGGGGAGGGAGAGAGGAGAAGGGGAGGGAAAAAGTCAACTTGAAAGATTTAAGAGGAACATAAAAACTGCCTTCAATATCTGAAAGGCTGACCTAAGGAAGAGTGCAGATTTTTTAACTCCAGGGACTGATGGAGCATCAGCCTGGAGGATGTCCCCTCGCCTTACAACGTTCTAACAAAAACGATACAATCCACTCTCCATTAAAGATGGGCCATCTTTAGGCCCGAAGTGGTGACGAGAGTTGCCTGAGCTGATACTGACGTGGCTGTGCTGCCAACGTCTGAGACGCGTGTCACTGCCAGTGTCCAAAGAACCCGTCTGCGGCCCAGTGCCCTGGACTTCAGAGTGTATTCCCACTTCCGGTTGGAACCCCGCCCCGTCGCAAAGGCGCCCTCCCACCCCGAGGTACCACAGCGCCACAGTTTCGATTCCAAGGACATTGTGTATGTCCAAAATTTTGCATGTGTTCCCCGTAAAAGAATTTTGAAAAACTGTGTCTCTTTTCACACGTTTTTAAACTGGCACCTAAAACTTCTGACACATTATAAATCTTCACATTTTAAAATAAAACTTTCATGCCCTTCTTTTAAATGCACTCAGCAGCTGATCATCACCACAACAATTTGGTATCAAGAATCACCTATAAAGAAATTCATAAACAGCTCCTAAGTCATTCTGTACTCGAAAATGTATTTCCAGTTTACTTCCCTAGAGGATTTTTCTTAATATATTTTTACGTTGTAAAGTCTTAACGTCATTAGCTTTTCATACTTCTCTGCAAAAAAAGATGTATTTATGTATGCAAATTGGCTTAAGGTTTTATGTCTCATGACCCTAAGGCTTATTAATTAAAAAAAAAATTCTGAATTGGCTTATTGTAGCTATTAGTATACAACTGATCAATAAACATACCATAAACAATTATTAAACGCAAAGGTACATTTTTTGAGATTGGAGTCTTAATGTGATAGATAGGTGGGATTTATGGAACTTCCTAGAGAGTAACATTTTGAATGATTCATTTGTTCAATGCTACCATGGTTTCTATATCCCGGGGAAAAGCGTCTTAAAATATTCAGGAGGGCGAGAGGCAGGTCTTTTCTAATAAGGGGGAGGAGGACAACCGTGACAGGAAAGGTAGGGAAAGAAAGCTGGTGAAGCCAGGCTTCAGGAAATGCAATTTTAGAAAAGCAACAAAGGAAGTTGAAGATGTGGAAATTGATTTTCCGAAAACGCTCTCTGTTGTCATATCCCTTGGAAAGTTTCTGTGAACCCCAGGGGCAGCTGTCCTCCTGTTTTAGCACTTTGTTAAAGCAAGAAGGAAGAGATACATAGGCCATTTTATGTATTAAAAAGTAATTTGGCGTGAAAACCTCCAATATTAGGGTGCCAAGGAACATAGCCAGGAAGGATCCTGACCTTCAAATGTAATATCCAAGGGAGCAAATGACCAAAGAAATACAGAAATTGTAACTGAGTTCTAGCTCCATCTTTAAAGAATGCTTCCATCTAAGAGGATACATTTAAAACTCTTGAAGGAAAAATAATCCCTTCGTGGGAACAACAGTGATGTTGGCCGCAGGAAGTCACTGTTCCTTCATGGCCCTGCACACACGGTGGCCCCATTATACTTTTACTTTACTCACTTATTTAAAAAAATATTTGCTTGAAAAATGAAACTATCACTATATAAATGGAAAACTAATATTACCCACTATAGGCAGTAACCATAAAAATACACTAACACTTTAAGAATTTGTGTGGGTAACACTTAAATTAATTTTTTAAACCATCGGGAGCATGTGGACCCTACTGGACCACTGGCCAAGGCTGTTTACTTGGTGCAAAGTGCCTGCAACCTTGCAGAGTGGTTGGGTGAGAGGCCCTTGAGCACAGGGCCCAAGACTTCCATTATGTTCAGATCTGCCTCTAGGAGCTCGGTCCATCCTTGATTTCAGGGAAGCAAGATTTCCAAACCAGGACCATCCCACGAGCCAGACCCAGAGCCCCAGGAATACCAAGATGGCTCAGGGCGCTAAATGTCCATCTGTCCAACCCTCATGGGTCTCCAGGCTGAGGTGACTACACTGGTCTTCCTTAAGTTCTTACAGCATTCCAGTGAATAAAGCAGGTAAGGAGGGCAACGTGTATATTTGCATACAAATATGTGTGTAATTTTGTCAACATACCCACTGTGAGATAAGAATATGTTCACCAACTATTTTGCAATGCTGGCTAACTGCCTAAACAGCGTCAATTGCTATCATCTCTGCTCAAAATAAGCAATTAACAAACTAGAAGACATAAAATGTCTCCTAACCACTTTCATATAACCAAACACCTTTCTGACGCAGTCCACAAAGTTCCTCTATTATCCCATCTCTATAGATTTTATACCCCTCAGATTCTATTTGCTAGAGGCTTCAACGCTGGGAGCTCATATTTTGATAAACCCTCTGATTTGTTTTCCGTTTTTAAGGTAATATACAATCAAGAGGTCTAATAATGTTGAATCTCTTTGAATCAGTAACTCCACTTCCAGGAATTTATTCCAAGGAAATGCATCAGACCTGTACAGAGACTCATCCTAAATGTGGCTCAGAGCAGTGCTTTTTATGAGAACAAAACATGCAACCTAAATGTTCAGCAATAAGATGTGGTACATTACGCAACAAAATGCCATTTTACAAAGAAAAGCAAGTGACAGGAACATGGTCACAATATTATAGTAAGTGAAAAAAGATTCACTACAGTATACACAGTATTATCTCAATTTTAAGAAAATGTATAAATGCATAGTCATATTCTAGAAATAAACATACCAAAATAGTTCAATAATAAGAATATGGGTATTTTTTAGTACTTTTCTATGTTTTCCCAAACTTTAAAATGAAAAAATATTACTATTATAACAAACACACACCCTTGGGAAAGCCAAGGATGCTCTTCAAATCCAGGATGGGCAAAGCAAGTGTTTCCATTCTCCAAAATAAAGGCAGAAGGTGTACCACTGATTCTGCCTTGGAACCACTATTAAATTCAAGGTATTCTGTTAATTCTGCCTGGGAACCACGTTCTGGTTTAAATTTGGGGGAAGTCAGACCTGGAGACCAACCAGCCACCTCTGGACGGAGGTTTCTGAGTGCCCTCCTTCCTCAGGCCAATTCTACTTTGAGAAATCCAGAACCTTCCTTCCCATGGGCTCCAACAGAATCCCTTTTATTGTGAGGGAGAAAACGCTCTGTGATGGCTGAGAAGCAAGCAGTTGATGCTGCTTCAGCTAAATGCTTGAGTGCCTCTTTCATACAGTTTACCAAAAAGGAGCTTCTGACAGCGCGAGGCAATCAACTCTCACGGGGAGGGGACCGAGAGAGCTCCCAAACATCCCTTGAGATCCAAGTGCGTGCTGGGCAACAGCCCGGAGAAGCTTTGGCTAATTTTAATTTTTGCTATCACACAGGTCTGTGCAGTAAGTTGGGAGTAAAGCAGCAGACAAAGGCTTCAATTTGCTGATAAAGAACCCTCCTGCGCTGGGCTCTCGGACAAGGGAAGGGCAGGTGGCGAGGTGACCGGCAACAGAGGTGGCGCAGCGACTAGGAGACTGGAAAGGAGTGAGGCCCTATCAGCTCTGAGCCCCGTGTGAATGAGGGCCTGTCTTCATAACCTCCAAGGATAATTTTAGGACTCGGGCCTGAAGGATCATTTCAGGACATTCACTAGACACCCAGGAATAGCTCTTGGCTCCAGTCACAAGATTCGCCACCCAAACTCATCCCTTTCTCTAATGGTACAATCCTGCTTTCCATCCAACTTGGGTGACTGAGCTGACGTAGAGAAAATGCTGATCCTACAAAAATCTATACCATGGCAGAGCCAAGATAGAGGGCTCATTCGCAGTGCAGGAAAGGGGGGCAGGCAGGGTTCAACCTATCACTCAGCCCTCAGTGAGCAACTATGGGAGGGCACTGTGTCCAGCACTGCAGGAACAAAGCGCGGTCTAAGACACAGACCCAGCTCTAGGGAGTGATGAACACACCAGCCCTTAAGACGCGTCAGGCCTAACACAGGCCCTTTGAGAGAAGGCCAGTTGTATGGCTCCAGTGTGCCGCATGCTGGCTAGGAAAGTGAAGGAAGCTTGTTCTCTCCCTGGACGGGCTACAGACTCACTGTTGTGACCACAGTGTGTGTGCTGGGGGGGAACCCCCAAGGGAGTAATCCCAGCCCTCTGCAGGCCCTAACCCAGGGGCATTCCAAAAGAGAGAACACAATGTGTGCGTCAAGGATTTGGTCCTAGGAAGGAAGGTGCTGCATCCCTCATACAAAGTGGACTTGATCCGAACAGAGTGTATATTGAACAGAGTGTCTATTGCCTCAAAAAGAGGCAGCCTGTGCAGAAGCAGGCCCAGCGCCACTCGGAGAAACGGACTCCTGGTGCCTCGAAACCGTGTGGCCCGCACTGCCTGTTCTGCATCACATAACTATGATTTGCACTAAGGAGGGAGAGGGGTGGAGGGGATAGGGACAGGAGAAAGAAGACTCGCTGTGATTCCAGAAACATGTTGTGTCCGTAGCTGGACGTCTCCTGCCAAATGCTTTGGAATTTTAGCTTTATATCTCTCCAGGGACAACCGAGGCCTTTTAAGTCTGAGGTTGTGAAAGATGATTTCCTGGTGGCCATGGGACTTCCATGCAGCAGCTCAGCAGACATGTAGGGTACCACAGCTGGGGGTAACCAGCGAGACATGGGGCACGAGGAGGAAGAGACAAAGGTGGTTGATGAGTTCTGCCGAGAACAACCTCGTGAGCAGGGGCTTGTGGGAGACAGAGGCAGGGACACAGAGCAGGAACCTCTCTGGGGGCTTAACTCAGAGAAGAAGCTCAACCCATCGTATTTCAACACATATATTTACGAAGGTGGGAACAGCTCAAGGAAAGCCAGGCTCAGGGGGGTCTTCAAAAAGGAAGGCTCGGCATAGAGGTGAATGAAGACAAAGTGCGTCTGAACTGCAGCCTGACCCAAGTGATTAAACCAAGCCCGTTCTCTGAGAGAGGAATTGCTGCTTCCAATAAAGAGTGAGGAGGGGGAGAGAAAGGAGTCAGCTATTATTGGGCCAGGGAGATAGAAGAAGCTGGGAAACTCTGTCCTGGGAGAAGCTAGCTCTCAGCCAGCACAGTGCTTTAGACCTAATGCAGAGCTAAAAGCGAGGCTCTCGCGACTGCTGGAAGCAAATGCTAGGGCTGTGGCAAGAAGTCACTGCCCACCGCCCCTCCTCCCTACCATATAAAACACCAGGCTATCCCTCCCTCCTGTCTTGGGAATTGAGAGGGAGACATGGAAGCTCTGAGCTCTGTGGATCAAAGGGAAGGCACGGGGCATGGAGGGGAGGCATTGGGAGGCCTGGTGGCGTGTGAAGACCTCGCTCCCTCTGGTTTGCAGCACGCACGGCCCCGGTCCCCCTACCCTCCCTCCCCCGCCTGTATGACTGGTGGATGGACATCAGATGACAGGAGCATGTGACCAAGAACAGCAGAAGGAATCCAAAGGGCATTGGTAAGGGATTTGTGTACTGATCAGAGAGGAATTTAAAGAACCCAGGGAAGGACACAGTTATCAGATCTTGGTCCAGATGCTTTAGAAGGGACTGTTTTTTAAATGCAAATTGAGGAGCCTGTCTCAGTCCAGACCGTAGCAAGGGCAGAAGCTTCAGCATGCAGTGCTGGGGCCCTAGGGTTGTGGCAGCATCAGTGTCCTCAGGCAAATGCCCAGGACCCTTCCCCATTCAGGACCCAGGCCAATTAGGGGCAGCAGGGAAGGAGAGCCAATCAGAGAGGCATTCCAAAATGCCATATTCTTACAGCCAGTAGAGCCAGGGAAGGCTCTGCCGGGAGGCACAGACCTGCCTCCTTGGATCAGGGAAGGGAAGGAGGCCTTAGATAGCAGACATTCTCCCTCAGGGCAGGACAGCAGCAGCCCACAGATGAGACCACAGGTGGGACCAGGGTTGTAGCCATCAGGGATGTAAATGTCCTCAATGAGACCCTCCCACTTAGCCTCGGTGAGCTGGCTGCCACCCCCAGCCAGCCTGAAATGTACTCAGACTTTCTAGTAACCATTTACTCACCCAACTAGTGGGTGTTATAATTCATGCCAAGTGAGTACGCAAGACATGAATGTCTCATATTGAAGTGACTCTCTAAATCAATGCGAAGACAAAGCAAGGCACCGGCTCTGCCGATTTTTATACCTGCTCACAAAATAGCACTAACTCCCTAAGCACAAGAGATAGGGTTTACCTGAAACTTTCAGGAGATAAAAAGGCTTCTGTGTGAAGCCGGGACAGACATGAGACTGACAAGGCCCTTGCAGGTCCGAAAGCAGAAGTGAGCGCGGTCAGCTTTAGAATCAGGAGACTGGCCATCACTGAAACCATCACCATCCCTCTCGCACCTGCTCTGTGAAGGCCCTGAGCCAGCAGGCACCTTGGTTTGGGAAAGGGTGTAAGGAGGGTGATGGCTGATGGGCACAAAGAGGGTGAGAAGTCATCCCCTGCCCTCAGACACCTGGGCAGTGAGAAGGTAAGGTGGGATCCATGTCCTCAAAACCCAGGGCGGCATCCTGCCAAAGCACAACATACCACAGGTGTTGAGAGAGGTCATACCTGGGGCAGAGAAATTGGGAAAGCTACGTTCTCAGTAGGTCTGAAAGGTGGGAGAATAATTGACCAAGCCCAGTATGCCTATTTATTTTACGACCTTGTTTCAAGGTCAAATCACAAGCCTGAGATTGTATTTCATCTGCCAAGTTGGGACTGATGTCTCTTTCCACTTTCAGTTCCTTGGAAAAGCGGGTCTCAGTAAAAAGCCATGTACTATTATTACCCTCAGGTAGGATGCCAAGAACAGCGCTCTGAGATCTTCCGCCCCCAGGTCTGGGCTCAGCCTGAGCATGTACAGAGGACGGGCTCGGGCCCAGAGCAGTCACAGCCAATCCCCAGAGCTCTGGCGGGAATGTGTTTAATTGGAAGGCACTAGCTTTGAGCGGGTTCAGAGAATATCTGTCATACGGCATTGTCAAGCCAGTTCTCTGCACCTGACATCAACAGGGGTGAGCCAAGGGGTATCTGGAGATGCAGCGAAATTAGATTGGAGACGGAGGTGTCTTCTCAAAGTCCCAATGTTCACTTAAGACCAGCCCCAGACTGGCCTCAATCCAAAGCTTCTCATTGCCACCCACACCTGGATGGACCATGGCGTCCGCATGCTCTACCAGACTGCCTGCGTTCCAGGCATTAGTACCTGCTGGCTTCCCACAGGAGCTCTGAACGTCCCACAGATCAAGTAGCCAATAAACGCTGCCTGGTTAGAGGTGATAACCTCTCTCCTTTGTCTTCATCAGGCAGCCGGAAGCCCTTTCTGAAATCTTGGGACAGACTTTGAAGTTCCGGGTATTTTGAAACTGGACAGCAGCCCCCACCCGGGCAGCAGGGACGAGTATCCTGAGGGCTGTGAGAACGGGGTGGTGGCCCTCCCAGTCCAGCACCACAGGGAAGGTGTGAGGGCCCTCTTCTCAGGCAGCCCCAGGACACTGCAGGAACCCAGAGCTGACCTGATCTTCCTCCTGCCTTTGCGGCCCCGACTCAGCCTTCCTCACCCAGGGTGGCAGCCCTTGTCCTTCATCGCCACCTGCCCTGTCCCTCAGACCCAGCAGAACGGCCTGAAGGACTCGGACGGTTGAGAAAAGCCCCCTGAAGGCCCTGGCCCTTTATCCTGGGACAGATTCAAAAGGAGAATATGAAAAGCACACACAACACAAACTGACGCCTGTGTTTGGAAAGGTGCTGTGATGGAAATCTAAAACTCAGAGCTGAAAGAAAATCTCACCTGCAACCGCAAAGAGATTCGGTTTGATTCAGCGGCTTGGAAACTGGTATTTGAAAACACCCCAGCTGGTGAGCCAGGAAACTTCTACTCTCCCACAGGCTGTGGGGCCTTCGGTTGTCTCACTCAGACCCACTCTGGGCGTGGAGGATATAAAACTACCAGGAAAGGGTAGCCCCTTCTCCCCCACACCGCCTCAGACCACCTGAATATTTATTTCCAGCCATCAAAAGAGGCGGCCACACTAACATAAAACAAAGGGGCCTTCTAGAACCTCCCAATCATGTCTGTGGGTAACTCTGCTGTCACCTGCCAACCTACTTCCCCCGACCTCACCTTCCGTCTAGGCAGTCTCTGATCACCCTCCCTCCACCGCACCGACCTAGCTTTCCATTTGTTCCTTCCTTTACAAAACAAATGCCTGTGGAATGGTTCTAAGGAATGTCCAGCCAGAGCAAGTCTGGATTCTGGCCAAGAACCAACCCAAGGTACAGACACAGGATCCATCAGAAGAGCAGGGCTCAAGTCACCTAGTCAGTCTGAGCCTGTTTCCTCCTCCGTGGAGCAGAGCCAGAATCCCCGGCCCAGCACGATGCCCACGAGTGAATGGGGATCGCCTGTACAGGGTGTGGTCCCCAGCGGACATTCAGTTAATATCTGCTGAGTGGTCCCATCACACCTCCAGTTTTCTTCCCCCGGCCAGATAAGCTACACAATTTCCCTAGCCCCAAGGTCTTCCCTTAAAAACAGATCCTTCCTCCCCCAAATGTAACAACCTCAGTACTCTCCTCCAAGATCTACCCCCAGGGAGCCAAAGGTGTTCTGAAGTCGCCAGGGGGGTCCTGGAAGAGCATCATGGCAGGCCAGAAAGAGCACTGAGCTGAGAATGCAAAGTTCTTACTTAGGTCACTCTTGGCGGGCCCTTTATGTATTTTGAATGCCCGACCCAGGACAACTGCTAGGCTACATTGCAGCAACGGCACCCTTGACATAGCCTCTCTCTGGGGAAAGCTCTCTGCAACTCTAAGTAGTATTGAATGTTAATTCTGTTAGAATCGGTTGGTCAACCATCAACCCGAGGAAGAAAGCAGCATTTGACGCAGCTATCCCTCCACCAGACCACCCTTCCCCGTGAGCTGCCCCTCATAGCAATGGTGCCACTGCCCAAGGCATGGCTGGGAAGGGAAGTTCTGTCTGAACTGACTGCACAAATTACCTCCTCCCAGCTGCCATGGATGGGAGAGCCTGTAGCTGCCAGACGACTAATTAATAGCGTCGGCTCATCCTAGCTGAACCCTCACTGTGTCCCAGGGACTGTGAATGCCTTCTACACGCCTCTTACCATGTAGAATCTTCACAATGCTATGAGGTAAAATGTACTGGTGCCCCATTTTACGGATGAAGAAACTGAGGCTTACTGCTATTAGGGGACTATCCCAAGGTCACACAGCTCTTACAAGTGGCACTAGGATACAGAAGCAAGTCTGCTGCCAAGCCCAGCAAAAGACGTCAGGCTCTCAAGAGCTTGAAGGAACGCAGTTTTGACTCACCTGGTAGGAAAGGCCATCCTTTTGGGGGTTGAGGCCGATCTCCTCCATGGATGGGGTGCTCATCATCACCTCAGTCATCTCGGCCGATCTCAGGTAGTCGGGGCTGCCAAGAGACCGGGGCCCAAAGTCAACAAAACACACATTTGCACATTCCTCCTCTGGGTGCCCACTGCTGTTGGATCGGGGGGGGGGGACTGTCTGGAGGCAGCATGAGAGATGTTCAAAACTGAACTCGCAGAAAAACAAATTCACAGCCCGAGGAAGTGCCTTTCAAGTCCAGAGCATCGTCTCAACCTCCAGCAACAAAACCCACTGTCTTTGGAAACCTCTCTGGCAAACCTCCTTTCCCCTCCTCTCCCGTACTGTTCCCCATCCCCATTAGCGCAGAGCGACTCTGGATTTTCTTTTAAGTGACAGAACTAGAAAAAAACCAAACAGTAGGTAGCTGAGTCCCGCTGTCTATTTAAAAACAATTCAACCCTTCTCCAGGGGAACTGCATAATATTATTACATAATAATAACAGGTCAACCTCAGGGAAACCAAGTCTAATAATACTGCCTTCCTAAATTTCTCTCCGTGGTGCTTCTTTTTGCAAAATGTCCCATTTAAAGCCCCAAGGGGTCAGCTTCCTGCAAGCTTCCCATCTGCCATCCAACCCCCTTCTCTGGTCCCAGCCACAGCAGCTGCAAACTCACAGCTTGAAAAACATCCCCTGGATTAAAAGCCTTAAGGATGCCCAGACTCTGATCGCAAAGGAAATTTCCAGAGGGGCCACGCTGGTCCACCAATGGCAGACATGTGAAGTGCTTTGTCCTCTGTAAGCAGGATACAAATGTCCCATTATCCTCACACGGTGCATGGGCACATACCGGGCCCCAAAAGCATAATGCCGAATGGTGCACACCCAGGTCAAAGTCCTCGCTACACAACATCCAATGTTTTTTGTGACTTTACGTATGGTTTTAAAAAATTAAAAAAATGAAACAGGCTTTAGAGAGACTATGCCTAAGAAAACAGGAGTACCAAATTCTTCTTCGTGTTATGGTTACTATAGAATAGAAATGACATTGGGTTTGGAAACAGAAGCAACAGTTTCTGGTCCAATCTCTGCCACTCAAGAGCTGTGTGATCTTCAACAAGTCATACAACTTCTCTGAGCCACAGGTGCCCTATTTGTCTGATACCATGATGCTAATAATGCATACCTCACGATTACGCTAAAGGGCTCACCTGGGGGGTGGGGCGAGTATTGCAAACTATGACACGCTAATCAACTATAAAATAACGCCAAATCTTAATTTCTCAGGGGAAAATAACCCCGATGGGCTCTAAAGGGTTAGAGCCTTGGCAAGTTTTGAGTGACTGGCGGCACAAAGCCTCCAGTAGCCAGCCTTCAGTCTCACCCATTCGGCACTTGGCTGCTCACACACCACTAGGCGGTAGAGAAGGTGAGCCCTAAAGGATGGGGGTCTAAGAGAAGATGCTGGGTTTCGGGAAAGTTTCGGGTCAGGAGCTGGGACTCCAAAGGCAGTTGCCTCCTGGGTCTTGGAAAGGCTGCCGCCGAACCCCCACCCCCACCACCCCAAACCCCGGGGCTCCCTCCAAGGAATTGGGCCAGAAGAGCGAGAGCGCATAGGGCTCTCTCCTGGCTCTTCGCGTGGTGTAGGGGCACTCGCTGCCTGGGCTGGCCCGAAAAGTTGAAGCGAGAAGCATGAACTTTCCGGTGCCTGGGCTGAGCAGGACCGCACCAAGCTGGAGCCTGCAGGGACCGCCAGGCTCTCCGGGCCCGCACCTGAGAGCACGCTCCGAAGCCTCCAGCGCTCGCTGCCACCCCCCCACTGCAACCCCCCACCCTTCGGTCGCTCCTCCTCCTCCCCAGAGCAGGAAGGAAGCAGCAGCCGGCGCTCAAGTCCCAGAGGCCTGGGGCCTCGCTCCGCAACGAGCAGGGTGCCGAAGCGCATCCCTTCCAGCCCAGATCCCCAGTTGGGTGTAAATCTCCGCCGCCCCATGGCCAGCCCAGGCTCCTTCTGGAGCCAGAGAGAGCAGCTCCTCCCCAGCCCAGGTCCCCACTAAAGCGCGTTGGTTTTTAAGGGCTACGGAGAGGGAAGGTGTCAGGAAGGTGCAGCATGCGCTTTGCTGCCGCTTGTGGCTCCGGACGAGTTACGTGTGGGGAGAGCATTCCCCCCCACCCCTCTTGGCTCTGCAAATGCTGCTGCCGCACCAGCTGAGCCCCGCTGCCTCCGGCCTCGACGCCGAGACTTGCAAGCAAACAAAAAGAGAAAGGGGAGGGGCTCGAGGAAAGCAGGAGCCCCCAGCGCCAGGCGGGGCTCGCGCCTCCTGCAGCCCTCAGCCCGCAGAGTTTTATTAGCGGGGTTCAGGCGTGACCTCTGGTTCTCCCCCGCACCATCACCACCGTATATACACCTTCCCAGACGTCCTTCCAGTGAGGGCTTTCAGTTCACTTCCTTTGTCTGGATGTTCTCAGAACCACCTCCCCCCACCCCCATCTTTGCAACCTTGACGTTGACTCCTGCACGGGTTTGGGAGGCGGGTTAGTGCCTAGAGCCCGCGCCGCCTGCTCCGCTTGCACCGGAGCCAGAGCCGGAGCCAACAGGACCAAGCACCTGGGCCTCGCAGCTACAGACGCTAGACGGATACCCGCCGAGGTGCGCAGGATACTCACCAGTGAATGGGGAAATATACAGACATGAAGTCCTAGGGGAGGCTGACCCACGCCCTTGTGTTTTAAAAACGGTCACTGCGTCCCGAGTAAGAATGTCACGGGCGCAGATAGGCTCGGCAGGCGGGGAGCAGGAGGTCGAATACGGGCACTGGGCGTTCGCCGGTCCGCCTTCCGGAGACAGCCCAGATGCCAGCTGCGTCGGCAAAGCAGACTGAGCTCTAGGATCTCCACCGAGCTCGCAGCCCGACAAAGAGCCCGGGAAGCCCTATTTATAGGGGTGGGGGGCGGGGCTAGGCCCGGAGGCCCCGCCCCCCGTCGCCCACTCCTGGAATAACGTCACCAAAATCATGAATGGCTTCAGCGCTCGCAGATCCTGCGAGCGGCAGCTCGGGGGCGCGCTCGGCTCTGCTACTTGAGGGCCGTGGTTTGCTGCAGCTTCTAGCCCCGCTGCCTGCCCAACACTCACACGCAAGCATGCGCGTGGGCACGCGCGCGCGCACATACGCACACACCGGGGCTGGAGTTCAATGTCTACGCAGCTTGCTTACAAACCCGCCCGCTTGGTGCCCTCCTCCCTGCACGCACCCTTGGGGACTCGGGGTCTGAGGGCCGTGGGCCTGAGGAGAGCGCTGGGCCCTCTCTGGATGTGACCGCTTGGTGGCCGCGCTGCGCGGGCGGAGGGCATCGTACTCGACTCTGACTGCCTGGCACCAGCGCTCTCCTTTGCACCCAGTCAGTTGCTGTCCCAGGCCCACACCTGAGGACCCTGCTTGAGAGCTTATCCCTTAAACTAGGCCTCTCCCGGGCATCCTAGCCCACGGCACCTCGATCGCTGCGCCCGAGGCGCGTCCCCTCTGTACCTTCCAAGCTGTGTGGAAATTAGAGCACCACCTAAGAAGAGACGTTGGGTAGGTGGGAGGGGACGTGGAGCTGGAGGGACTGAAGGCCAGCGAGGGTCGCCTTAGCTTGCAAGGGACTAGTTCTTGACGCTGAGGCCCATGGAGGGTTTTGTTCGTGAGAAAGGAAGTGGTGTCGTCTTAGGGTTTTTCCATTGGACACATACACACACGCCAGCAGCACAGGGCATGGGTGCGGGTGGGTGCTGCTCAAGCACACCCCCACTCCAGCCTTGGCTCCCAGATATAATACAAGGAGAAGAAACAAAGTGCTTCAGTGGAACCCCTTCACACTGCTCAGGAATTGCAACTCCGCTGATCTGTCGGGGCGGTCAGTCCACGCAGCCCCCAGAGCCAGGATAGGAGTCTGCCCCTCTGTGGCTGGAGTGTATTGCTTCACACCTCTGCTCCAAAAACTCGTGTAAAATGGCCTATTAAACCACTTTACTGGGGGTGGAGGACGTATGTGTGTGTGTGTGGGGGGGGTGTATCAAAAACTTGGCAAAATTAAACGTGCTTTGAAGTCAGTCAGCTCTTTGAAAGGTAGTGAAGGTATAGAAATCCATTGATTTGTGCTTAAAAGTGAAAATACATAATCCTATCTCAAGTAAAGGATGGTAGGATTGATGGTGAGGGTATAGCAGGCCCTCATACTTTTCATCAGCTCTCCCAAGCCAACCCAAATAAAAATAGATAAGGATTGATAGTGACTGATTGCGTATATTAAAAAGAATTAGTAAGAATAATCAAAAACAGTGTTGCAATTTTTGGTCATTCGTATATACAACCTGAGTAAAAACTGTACTTTCTAGGAAAAGGCAGCTGCAAGGCAAGCCCCCTAGTTGCTCCCTCCAAGCAGTGAAATTCAGGAGTCTCTCCCCACCCCTGCCTCACAAGATAAATCAGTAATTGACTTGTGCTGCCAAGTACCAGCTCCACTCTGGTCCTCTGGAGGTGGTGTCTGGTTGGAGGGCAGTGATCCTACAGACAGGAGCTGATGGGGGATGCTCCAGGTGTGGGGTTAGTGCTGGGGGGCCGGCTGTTTGTTCCCTTTGGGTAGGGTGGGGAAACTTCTCAAAGGCTGGGAGTGGCACTGTCATTACTTGAACCAAGGAAAAACCAATGCTTGGAGAGCTGGCTTCTAGGCTGGGACTTCTGGGGCCCTGCGCTAGGTCCTCGGTAGAAGCAGGACAGATGCCTTCTGCCATTTCTCCTCAGTAGCAATCCTGGCAAGGCCTGGATGAAAGGACTTGCCTTACCGCTTTCACAGAGCAACAGCCCTGTGTTACATCTGTGGTTATTGCTTTGTGAAACTTGCACAACTCAGAAAGTAACCCCCCCCCCCACACACACACATACCCCTGAAGAGTCAAAATGGCCTTATTTTGGAGCAGATCATAGAAAATAAGACCTCCATCAGCAGATATCTGCCCTCTGGAAAAATACCTACATTGGAGAACATTGAGATACTTACCTGGTGCCTACTCTACAGGAAATGTTAAATTAATACACCTTTTAACTAAATTTCACCTCCATCAGTAAGTTGGGGTAGAAAGTAAGCCTTAGGTTGTGACCTGAAATCTATACTTTCTGTTTCCCTTCTGGGACCACAGTGACACATTCATTCATTTGAAAATATGGGAGGCATGGGGCTGAACTTTGAAACAACTATAAGTATGCAATTTCTCAATCATAACACTTTATATAGTGCCCTGTGGTTTTTCAAAGCATTTTCATAAACACAGCATCCAAAAGAACATAAGAGTAACATAGCACAACTTCCAGCCCCCCAGTTTACAAATATGCAAACTGAGGCTGAAATAAATTAGAGGCTTGCCAAAGATCACACAGCTACTCTGTTACACAGTTCTGGGTTACTGCATTTCCTTCAGATCTCTAAAGACACAGGATATTTGTCATGCAGACTGACCATTTCTTCTTAATGTCCTATGAGGTTTCTTTCCCCATTGCCTTTGAATAAATGAAGAAAAAGAAACAAAAGCAAATGAAGTTACTTAGAGCCCCAGAAAGCTGAAAGAGACCTTCCCAATCACCTAATCCAGTTTCCTCAGTTTACAGGTGACAAGACACCTAAGAGATTAAATGGCAGGTCCAAGGTCAGCAGGCTATTAAGTGGTGTACATGGCACCCGAACGCAGGCCGTCAGGCGGATTGTCCAGTGTTCTTTCCACTGCAGCCCTACGCCTTGCGATGCACTTGCCAAGAAGTCAGCCCCAGAAGTCAAATACACGATCTGGTCTCTAAACCACCTCAGTCCACCACCAATATTTAATGAGCATCTACTACATGCAGACCAGTGAACTAAATACCCCATCAGAGCGTGCTGCATTCCCTCCTGCCTCCCATCTTTGTCCCGGGAACTAAAGGGTTGAACTGCAATTCTGCTTCAATAAAAATCCCAGTGTAATCAGAACTGCTTTGTTTTTTAACATTACATTAATCCAGTTTTCCAGCTCCTTTTCTTCCTCACCTACAATAAGGATTTAAAAAAGAAGAAAGGTGCCCTGGCAGGGTAGTTCAGTTGGTTAAAGTGTTGTCCCAATAAAGCCAAGGTTGTGGGTTTGATCCCCAGTCAGAAATCAACCAATCAGAAATAAGTGGAACAAATCGATGTTTCTCTGTCCCTCTCTCTCTCTCTCTCTCCCCCCTCCTCTATCTAAAAAAAAAATCAATCAATAAAAATATTTTTAAGAATAAAGGTACTGAGCTTTGTATCTTATTAAAGTTACCTCAAATGCCTGCATACCTCAGTATGTAAGACATGTAGCTAATTATTCACCAAGTAACAATGCCCCCATTTAAATTCATTTAGCAACAGATTCCCACACTTTTTCTCCCTTCTGGTTTTCAAAAAGATGGTATGGCATTGAATTTGCTTAGTCATGGTGAAGCTGGTCCTTTGGTTAGCTACAAGGAACTTCACTGTTTGCTGAGGTAAACCTGTATCTGTTAGCACATTTATGCCTCAGGACAACTTTAAGACATAATCACCATCGCCCCCATTTCACCGATGAAGAAAGAGAGGCTCCGAGAGGTTGCGGCTTGGGCATGGCCACGTGGCTCTCAATCGGCTGAACCCGCAGTCATTCCAGGGCTTATTGGTTCCAATGCCTATGTTTTCCCCACAATACATTTACCTTGGTCTCTATGGTTTTGTTTGTTTTAACAGATAAACTATAAACTAAATACAAAAGTGTTGGTTCCAATAGCAAAGTCTGGGACTACTGGTGTCCTTCAGGGGGCCACAGTTAGCAAAATAAATTCCACCCTCCACCCTGGGGTATCTGGGAGCTTCTTAAAAGTATCAGTCAAAAAGGCCTGAGGTTTAAGGGGGAAAAAAAAAAGAATAGGAGAAGGGGAGTTTCTAGCCAAATTTTCGGTGGAACTTGTCTGAGTATATAAGAAATCTGAAAGGCAAGAATGTGTGTGGGTTGATGTGAGGCTGAAATGAGATAATGTTATGAAAACACTGGGCAAGCTGGAAAGCACTGAGCATATACACGGCTTGTTTTTAAGGTGTTGGGGGAAGGAGGGGGGTCAGCAGAGCTGACTGCATCTGCTTTAGTTTTTCGCTCACTTCCATCTCAGGCCACCCCGTCTTCCCCTGGAGCCCCTTGACTGAAGTCTCCAGCTTTGGGGGGCTGGAGGCAAGTCGTGAAGCTCCAGGTCTGCTGGGCACCGCTGTGCTGCCAGTGTCCCAGCACCTCCCTCGCTGCCCCGCCCCGCCCAGTTCCTCCAGGCCACGGTGCCTCCCTGCATGTGTCCAGTGGGCTCCGGACACTTGACGAATGGGCGAGGCCTGAGGGTGTGGGCGTGCTTTCGCATCTTGGCTGTCAGGGAGTTGGCTGTCCACAGTGCCGAGCAACCCAAACCCACTGGAGAAACCCTCTGGCCCCTTTTTGGCTTTATTGGAAGTCCTCAGGCAAGCTGGGTGACCCCTGTGTCTCAGATTCCTAAGAGCAATAAAGCAGGCAATAGATGTCTCTTTTTGCTCTCACGGTGCCAATAAGGCTGAGAGAAATTGCTTCTCCAAATGCTCAAGAGCGAAGTGCCTTGCAGCCTGTCGTGAGGCTCTGCGGCCCCGTACAAAGCCCACGGGCACTGTCCTCTCACACGGGCCCTCGCAGCAGGAGCCCCCTTCTTCCTGCCCAGAACCCTCTCACCCCCATAAGAAGCCTGGGATCTGGCAGCTTGTGAACTCTTGCCTTCCCCAATATCAAAGAGATGGAGCCCTGGGTTTTTCTTTATTTCTATCAAGGGGCCTTTGAACCAAAGGGATTTTTCAGAGAAAGAAAACTCCATGGAATCTTTAGGGTCCAGGCTCTTAAAAGAAAACACCAAAACTGGAACCAGTTCAAGGCTCTCGTGTCCAATTAAGGAAATACTCACATTCCTGTCCCAGCTCTGACTCTAGCATGCTTTCTCTCTTTCCATAGCTACCCAGGAATGCACTTTAACAGCCAGAAAAGAGGTTGCTATCACCAGGACACATATCGTATGGCAGAGGGCTCCCCAGGCGGGGGTGGGGGGTGGGCGGGGTCCTGCAGGCTGATATCTTCCCCAGATTAGGCAAAGAGTCCTGGCCACGGAACAATCCACATTTCCTTCATACCTCTCTGTCCTCCCCACTCCCCCGTGCCATTTCACCCGCACCTCTGGACCGGAGAAGCTCCACTGTACGTGAGGGGAGGGGCACGAAAAGAAGAGGAAAACACTTACAATAGTTTCTTGCGAAGAAAAGCACTTTCAGTTTTCTTTTCAAATATACAGGATGTGGCGAGTTTCCTCCAGGGGCAGCTGCCTCCCTGCTGGTTTCACACCCACCCCACCGCTCCTCGGTAGAGGAGCAAGCGGTGAATTATGCACCAGGCGCACCTCCTGCTGATCCACCTCTGCCAGCTCCGTAACCTGAGCTCCCACCGGCAGGCTGGAGCCCCAGGTGTGCTTCACACCCACAGGGTGCCCAGCCTGGGGATCGGATAGCTGGGTCCATATTACACCTTTATGCCCTTTCAACAGTTCTACCAATGGGTATCAAGCACCTAGTATATGCCTGATGGTGGTGCTTCCAAGGGATCGATGTAGGAGAACTTCAGCTCTCTCCGGTCTCCATGGCCCCCGAAACCATCCCACATAAACACACACTTTAAGTGGTAGGCCAACACGGCTTTCAGACAAATTGCCTAAATTGCTCTAGTGATCCCCTACATCATCATAAAGCTGAGCGAGAACACCACACTTGCTATGTGAGTGCAGTTCGCAAGAAGACCTTGAGCCTCCGCCCTTCCTACCAGATTTGCTACACCCCAGCTGTTTTTCTAAAGAAATGAGGAGCTGCCTCTGGTGCGTGGCACGGTGTCTGTCACTGGGGAGACTGGAAGGACCAGAGGCCAGCCCTCTGGAAGCCCAGCTGTACGATAACTGCTGCAGTAGAGGCATGTGACCACGGCAGTGGTATGATTACTCCTGTCTTGGGGACAGGGGTGGTGACCACCAGATTATAACCTCTGGTGGAGGAAGGATTGATTCTCTTTCCTTCACTGCTGTACCTCCACCACCTGGAAGAGTGCTGGCACATAGTAGGCACTCAAGAAATATTTGTTGAACAAGTGAATGGTATCAGGAGAGGCTAAAGGGAAAGGATGCCACTGAGCTGGCCTCAGAAGATGAGTAGAAGCCAGAGAAGGGCCATCCCAGCAACGAGAACACCATAAACCGAGGCACAGGGTGGAGAAAGTGCCCCGGGTGTGCTGGGAACTGGGAGTGATCAGAAGACTCTAGACCTTGGGAGGGGGCACTGGAGTCGCCCGGACTGCAGGTCTGCATGCTAAATGAAATTCTTATTTGTTAGTAAAGGGCTTTGCACTCTGCAGAAGGGACTGTGCACAGAATTTCTAGCAGGAAAAAAACTTCTGGCACTTCTATTAGCCAAACCAACCCAGTTTCCCTCCCTTCTGCATTATTGGAGTAAATAGTAGCGTTTCTCATGCAGTTAGGTGGGGCCTAAGCAGAAGAGTTAAGTAGGTCAAATTGGGTTTATACGAAAAGTTTCTTTTGAGACTTCCCCTTTCTAGTCCCTCTTGTTTCACACCTCCCTTTGACCTGCCCCAGGCACCCACTGATAAACACGCACACGCACACACACCCATGCTCTCTTCTTAACAGCTTCCCAAACTCCAAAACTATCCTTTCCTTTTCCATTGAAATGTTCATCCTTCAGCTCCCTAATCTCACGCAGCTGCCAGGCAAGCGAACTTGATCTGACAAATAAATTCACACTATTGTGGGAATGACATGCTTGCCATACCTCCCAGGCCTCTGCCCAATAGTGGCATTCCAGGCAGGGTAAGTGGGGTGTAACCTCTTCGATCGAGGAGGCTGATGGTGGTAAATGGTTAACGTGTGAAGCCAACGTAAGATGGAGAAGGAAGTACACCCCTCGAAGGCCTGGGGTGGGTGCAATCAGTGGAAACACCTATAAAATAACTTTCCCTATCGGTCACAGCCCTGTGGGGGGATCTGATGAGAATCCTTGACCTAACATGATGACAGCATTTTAGCGAACTAACTCCAGTGGCCAATGGAGGGGAGTAAAAAAAGGTCCCAGCGGACCTTTTCCTTCCTCCTTTTTTACTAAGAAGGGACAGGGCTTCAGACCAAAGGGGACTCTTAAAAGTCAGCTTGCCCAGGCCCAGGCCAGGTCAAGAAGTCCAGGTGTGCACCAGCAGAGGTGGCCCTGACCCCACAGCAGAAGTCCTGCGCCAGCCTGAGCAAAGCTGATGACAAGTCACGATGGTGAGAAATGCCTTTTCACACAGGCTTACTGAGGCCCGTCGGGCAGCAGCGGCTTCTGTGAATGGTTTCTAAGCCCGGTGAGCAAGCAGTGTGGCATAGCTGGGGCTTGGGGAGAGCCAGTGACACGGCTGCTTGCCAGCTACTGAGGGCAGTGGGGTGCCTGGCCGCCCACACCTTCTGCCCTGACTCCTGAAGCCTGCCTGACTCCGGGAACCTGGCCTTGCATTCCCCGCCTGCCCTCTCAGCTAGCACCTGGCTGCCCTGTTCCTTCTTATCCAGGCCTTGTCTTGGGAAAGGAGACCAGGAAGAGGGAAGGCAATGCTCCCGAGGCTGTTTTCTAAAGTTATTCTTTAATGCCTCTGATGTCACTGTTGAAAAAGATCACTTTGCGTGCCTGAGTCTTTCTAGAGGTTGTGTGTGTGAGGCGAGGAGGGGGGTGTATCCCCCACTTCGAGCCATCTGCTCTTTTTTATTTGCGGGTGGTTGGAGAATGCACCAACGCAAGCCCCGACTCACTCTGCTTCCAGCTCCCTACTAGACAGGGTCCTCTTCCCACAAATGCACCAGGGTTCTTCTCGTGCTATTGCCTCATCGCCAGCACCCTGAACCTTTCACGATGCTTACTCACTGCTCCATTTAAGAAGAAAATATAGCAACTGATGAATTTGACACCGGATATGATGTTGTCTGACGTGCTTAATAAGAGAACCAATAGGTCTCTTCACTTGTCTGGCCTCAGCTTACTCTTCTGTGAAATGGGCTTGATATTTATTCCCTGCCCTCAGCTCATCGTTGGCAGAAAGGTACAGTCCTAAATTATACTCTGCTGGATCTGTTTGAAGATGAAAGTAAAGAAGGGAACGAGAAAGCCATATCAATTATTTCATTTTGTTGCTTGACAACAGGAAAACGTAGTAGAGGCAGCAACCCCCTTTGTTTGCTGAGAAGAGAGGCCGAGCCAGTTGTTTTAGAGGAGAATGATGCCACATATAATGGCTGATATCCCTTCTCTCCCTCTTTGCAGCACATTTCTTTATTTGCACCAGGTCTCGCACTTGCCAACACCTTGGCCCGAAGCACACAGGTGCGTGAGTTGCCACACCCTCACGGCAGTCCAGGGTGGTTACGCTATAGTCCCCATGGGCAGGCAGGCAGCCTCCCACCTTCACAGCCCGCCCTTCCACATACGGGGACACTGGCATCTGAACGCTGTTTGTTCAACAAGTAACATTAAGAAATATCCTGGTATCGGCTGCCAGCAAGTCACCCAAGTCTTTTGTTCTTGGGACCTCCACGTGTCCACACAAGCACACATACTTGTGTGCCAGGGGCATCACGGCCGTTGAACGAACACTCTGTTTTCTGGAAATAACACTGACCTCAGTGCAAATAGAAACAGAAACTTCTCGTCCAATTCACATTGTTTTACCGCCTTTGTTTGTACTTGGGTATTTGTCACAAGCAGCAACGAACACCTCCCAGTGACTTCAGGGGAAACAGGTGTGAGGGACTGGTGTGATTCCCGAAGAGCTGGCACCCCTGCCTTCTGTACAGCAATGACGGGGAGCAGCAGGGGGCGTCTCCGTGCTCACGGAGGCACCCTGATTGTAAGAAAGGAGGAGGTGACCAGGAGAGACGGAGGTCAACGAGGGGGCTACTGCGCGGGCCCAGGAGGGAGGTTGTGTTGGTGGGAGGTGCCGGTGATGGTGAGAGGCCGTGCAGAGATGGAGGCTTCAGAGCTTAGGAACCATTGGATATTGGGAGCAGGAGCGGGAGGGAACTGGAAAAGCCATGGAGTTCTTGAGCTTGGGTGACTGGGAAAGTGGCACCATCCACAGGGCCGGCAAACTCCAGAGGCTGGTGTGGGAAGAACAGGGACCTGTCTGTTTCAGACGGCCGGGGCATCCGTGTGACAACTGCCTGTGGAGTCGCAGCGGCGGCTGCCAGTGCTGTCTCCCCATCTGTGCTAGTTGTTTCTCTCCCTCTCGGGTCCACGGTAGCGAAGGCGTCTGTTCTAAGGCATGTGTGCCCGGTGAGTCTCTGTGCTGCGGGTGCTGGGCCCTGCTGCAGGTTGAATTTTTCAGAGGCAGATGCAGAGACAGGTTTGGGACCAACGTAATGGACAGAATGGGGAAAACACAGGCTTGGGCCGAGAAAGAAGTCTAATCAAGATGTAGGCTCAACAAATCTCAGCCAAGCCTACATGGAAGTTGGGAGCAAATATTAACCGTCAGAGTGTCCTGCAGGGCAATACAATGCCTAGACCTTTGCTCCCCTGCCTCTCTCTGTCTTGACTGTGGGCTGTCCTGGGGGACAGCATGATCTTGGGAAAGGTGGCTCTCTTCGACAGAGACTGACCTTGAAGGAGCTGACAGCTGGAGGTAGTTTGCTGACCCCACTCACCACAGCTGGGCAGCAGGTCCTCCTGGAAAGGGGATCCTGGTGACACATTTTTATTTCTATCACAGACCCCAAAGTTCACAACGATCGTTTATTGCCTCTCTGCAGTTTGCCATGCACTGCAGACTGCAGCTGGTAGAATCCTCAGGGAAGGGACAGATTAGAGGCTAGTCCATCATCTCCGTTTTGCAGGCAACAAACCTGAGGCCCAGAAGGAGGGCTTGCCTTTCCTCAGTTCGGACAGTCAGCGAATGGTGAACTCAGGACCAGCACTTGGTCCTCCGGCTCCTCGGCCAGTGCTCGTCCCGAGAGAGGAGACTGCTCCGTGCTCAGCGGGGTATGGTGGAAGATCGTTGCTCCCAGCCCATGAATGGGCTACACGTAGTGTCCTTTGCCTTGCCCTTCAGTGTCATCCCTTCTGCTGGAAATGCTAGGGATTCATTCCCCAAAGCACTGAGTGGGGACACAGGAGACCTGGAGAGAAGACTAAATTCAGACTCCCAGAAAGTCAGGGCAAGAAGCGGGTACTTAGAAATTGGCAGCTTCCCAAAGCAGTTCCTTGCCTCTGGTTTTTATCCAGGGGTTAAGTCAGCTCAGTAGAGTTGTTCTCGTCTTCCACAATTTCTCTCAACGGCCTAGACGTTGGCATGGCCGTCAGCGTGCATCGGAGCATCACAGGAAACATCCCCATGAAATGACCCCAGAAGGTTTGCCACAGAGCTGCTGTCGGGGACACTCTCCATGACATTCCACGGTGTCTTCCGATTGTCCCTGTGAGGCCCCATGGGAAGCCTCAGCATCAGGAACAGAAGTGCTTCCCTGAAGCAATTGCTCCATTGTTTTACATCAGAGGCAGGAAGGAGCGCTGTGTGTGCTTTTCTTGCAGTTCTGGTTTTTAGGTGAGGACATTGGGGCAGGATTTGAAGACACCTTAGTGCAAGTGCACGGGCCCTACAGTCTTTGAGAAGATACCACCCCAGACTCAGTTCGCTTTTACCTTTCGTTTTCCCTCTTCCTCGTCTCTCTCTCTTCCTATGTTTTCAAACTTTGCTCTATTTCAGGTGGTTTCTGTAAACTCCCTCAAATACTTTCTTGAATGATGTAAAACAAAACAAAACAATTAAAGATGCCTTCTTTGCAGGCCTTCAATGTGTCTTGAAACTTGCCTCTCTGCGTCCATTCTGTGTCACGACATCCAGCGCTGGAGTTGCGATGTGGCTCTAGGAGGGTGGGCACCTTCCCCATCCTGCTGTGCAAATCCTGGGCTGATCTCGGCCGTGTCTTGTCGTGGATGAGGTTCACATGCTGAGGGAGCCCTGGAGCAGCCCAACTTGTTGCTGGTCACCACAATGCAGGTCTTCCAAGGGCCTTGGGGGAGAGTCTCACGGTTTTCCCACTGGCCCTGGGTGTGGTGTATAGCCTGGATCAGCCGGGCAGGCCACCTTGCTCCCTGAGATCCAGACATGACGCAAGTTCATACTTGGAAGCTGTCTGGGTTCTGCAAGGGCACATCACAGTTCTTCGAGGTATTTAATTATTTATTTCCAGGTGGGTCAGTTGGTTCTAATTGCCTTCACTATGGTGTTTCCACAAGTCAGGGCATTTATTTTTTCCCTCCTGCAGTCCTGAATGGCCCTTAAGAGGCATTCTTTCCAAGCTGACTCACCAAGACATCTCCACCTGGTATTAAGAACCTCAAACGGGATGTCCTGGGGGTGAACACATCAGCGCTAGAAGGGTTTGCAAACCAGACTTGTCCACCTTTCTGAGCAATTATCACTACAGAGATTGGGACTTACTAGGTCAAATGTTGAGTCTAGGATTCCTGAATTCCTGCACTTGGACGTGATGATTCTGTACAAAAGGAATTACTCATTGTTGGGTGTCCAGAGGGCCAATCACCACAAGCAGACAATGCTCAGCCCTACCATGGGGTGTTTATTTTCCTTTGTCTTTGGGTTATTTCAGATCACTGGGAAGGGAAGGGAAGGTAGTAATAAAATCTCTTGGAAATGACACATATATAGCACAAATTAACCTCTCTGAGCTTCAACTTCCTTGCCTGCCGAGGAGAGGGCAGGGACAATCACGCCAGTCTTGCAGAGTTGGTGTGAAGCGTAAAAGAGCTAGATGCCAAAAAACACCCGGTCTAGCACCCCTCACAGAGGCAGGCGGTGCCCCTGATGTGGTAACTATTTCGACTGTGTAACAGGCACACAGTCACCTGAACATTACACTTTTGCTAGCTCATAGTGTGGGCCTTAGAACAGCATCATGAGGCAGCTTGTGAGAAATGCAATTTCTCCCCACTGCCCCACTCCTCGGAATCAGAAGCTGCATTTTAATGAGCTCCCCAGGCAACCATATGCTCATTACAGTTTGAGAATCATCAGATTAAGGGAAGTCAATTTTACCTGTGAATCTGGATTTGATGGCATTTCTCTTGGCAACCAAGTCAACAAGTGAGTCTGTCAATCAATCGCGGCGCTATTTACCCAACACGGGGCCAGGGCCAGGCTGGCTCTGCAGTGGTTCTGGCCAGCCTGCAGCTCACCCTGCTCACCTGCCTCCTGCGGTTACCTGCTGAGTGGCCAAGGCTCCAGGGAGATTGAGGGCTCCTTGTTTACTGGGCAAGCACAGATAAGGTTTCTCACAGCCCCACCTGAGTGCCTGTGCCAAGGTAAACTTGCTCTCCAGAATTGCTCCCTGACTGGAAAATGTGTCAGTCTATTTATTTCTCACTCCCACTGGAAAAAAGGTGGGGTGGGGGAGTGGTTGGTCATGATGTCATTCTTTCCACGGAACTTCTCAAAGGCATCGCGTTTCACAGCGACTTCAGGCACCACTTGTGTTTTGCTGCACAGTACGGAACAGAACTGGCCAAGAGCGTGGAGTTTCTCTTCCTTCTCCCAACACTCTGCCTCCTCCCCACCACATCTTTTGGGGGGCTTTTACTCCCTGAGGGGTTTGCAAGCAGCCCAGAAAAGGAAGCTGGAGTCCAAGAGGTGTGGGAAAGTTTTACTAGCATTTCTTACAAAGGTGACTTCAGTCTGGGAAAACAGTTGCTGGTCCATGGGGATGGAAGGCAGGTGCTGGCTCTGGGTTGGGGGGCAGGGAAAGGGCTCCTTGGGGACAAGCCTACTGCTTCCGGGCAGGTCAGAGAATTGGGAACGAAGGTTGAAACAATTTTTCTGAAAGCCACACAAAGAGTCAGCAACAGCTGGGGCCATTGCATTGACCACCATTGCTTGTTTACATTTCTCTGGAGAAGAGCTAAGACTTTCTAAGCAGGTTGCTGGTTCCCACAAGCTGATGGCCAGCAGAGAGTCCTGGAGGAAACCTGGACTCACGCTGGGAGTGTGAACTCATCACTCATTCTTCCGATGAAGATGCTCCTGTAGTTCAACTCTGCTTCCATCCCAAGTCTAAAGTACTTATCAAGAAAATAAGAGCTAATAAAATAAGAGAGGGGCCTTGCCCAGACCAGTAAAGACAATGTGCCATGAACTGAGAAATATGATTAATCCAGCCTATTTTAAGAACTGCCTTAAAATTTTATCTGCAATAGGTTAACATGTAGGTAAAACCACAGACTGATACAGCAGACCCCTGTGGACCTACTTCCCAGTTATATCAGTCAGGATGAACTTGATTGTGCTGTGGTAACAAACATCCCCAAATCTCAGCGGCCGAAAGCCACAAAGATTCATTTCTCATTCATCTACCTGTCCTCCATGGGTCACCTGGGGATAGCAGGGCTGCTCAGGGCCTGGGGAGGAGAAAAGCTTTGTCTCTGTCCTACCGTGTTGACCAAAGCTTTTGTGCACTGGCCCGCGAGACCAGAAACATAAGTCCCTTCCACTCCAGTTCATGGGCCAAAGTAAGTCGTTAGGCCACCCCTGATTTCAAAATGGGTGAGAAATGCAACCCAGCGGGAAAACAGAGATCTAGAAACATTTGGCGAGCACCATGAATGATGTCCACATCAACTTTAGCAAATATTAGCATATCGCCTTATTTGCTCCAGGTTTTTTTTTTTTTTTTAACTTTAAAGAGAGTAAATATTAAAGATACAGCTGAGCTTCTCCCTGTATTCCGCCCCACCCTGTTCTCCTCCCTCATTTCCCAGAGGTAAGCATTGTTTTGAACTCAGTGTTCTTTGTTCTATGCATGCTTTTATATATTTTTACTATTTTTGGTAAATTTTTATGTATCCATTAAAACTTCAAAGTATTATTATGTTGGCTCTTAAGCTATGTATGTATATGTATATATAGTATCACGATCTTCTGCAATAGGTATTTCTTATTCAGCCCTGCGATTGTGAGGTTTTTATCTCTGCTGACACATGCTTGTTGTATTTCATCATGTAATAATACACTTTAGTCGCTCGTTCTCTCGTGTCAGTGGACATTCGGGCTGCTCCCCCGCTGTAGCAAACATTCGGTCCGTGTTTCCTTGTGCACACATACAAGATTATACGCCTAGAAGTGCAATTTCTGGACATACCACCTATAATTTTACTAGTTATTGCTCAATTGCTCTCCAAAGTGCTGGTATGAACTCACAGGCCCACGAGCAGTGAAGGAGGCTCTGCAATTTAACAGAGCTGTGCTAACGTTAACATCGGCCGGCGGAAATTTCTGCACACCTGGTAGGTATGAATGGCATTTTATTATTATTTTGGTTTGCATTTCTGTGATTAATAGTGAGAGCAAGCATCTTTCTGTATTTTTATTGACCTTCTAAGCATTCCTCTTCTACAAACTGATAGTTTGTATTCTTTGTGCATTTCCCCTCTGTTACCTTTTTCTAATTAACTTGAGAGATTTTTAAAAAGTTGTTTTGTTGTTCTTTTCCTTTTTCTTTTTTTAAAATATTTTATTTATTATTTTTAGAGAGAGGAGAAGGGAGGGAGAAAGAGAGGGAGAGGAACATCAGTGTGTGGTGGCCTCCCAAGCACCCTCCACAGGGTATCTGGCCTGCAACCCAGGAATGTGTCTTGACTGGGAACTGAACCGGTGACCATTTGGTTTGCAGTCCAGTGCTCAGTCCACTGAGGTACACCAGCCAGGGCTAATTTGAGAGATTTCTAAACATTTTCTATTTATTCCAGGCTATGGCTTGTTTTTCACTTTGTAACAGTGGCCTTTCATTGTACAGAAGTTAATTTAAATGTAATCAAAATTATCAGTTTTTTATTGTTTCTATTTTGTGGGGGGCTTTAATCCTTTTTTATCTTAAGGTCATGAAGAATTTTTCTGTATTTTCATCTTGTGCTTTTTGCTTTTTGTTTCAGATCTTTAACCCGCCTGGATTACATCTACCTGATCTAAGACAGAAATCTAACTTTGTATTTCCCTTATGGCTAAAAGTTCTCCTAGGACTCATTTATTTAACAGCCGCCCATCTTACATCGCTTTGTAACTCCATCTCTCCCTTTTACTGTTCCCAAACATGGGTGAGCCAGAGGCTGGGCTCTGCGTTCTGCTCCGCTGGTCTATTCTTCTGCCCAAGGCATTGTCTTCGTTACTAAATATTTTCATAATATGTTTTGATAGGGTAAGTTCCTCCACCTTGTACTTTTTCAAAACTGCCTCTCAGTTATTGTTGGCCCTTTGCTCTTCCAAATCAATTTGGGGATCAGGTTGTCTCGTTCCAAACAAAATAAAACAAAACCCAACACCCTGCAGTACTTCAACTGAAATTCTATAGATGAAATCGACATCTTTAGGATTTTGATGGCTTCATCGCATTCACTTTCTTTTGGATGGCACACACCTATAATTCCCAAGCCCTCCAAACACCCCCATTTCCTCCTCTGCCCCCCTCTCCAGCTGTACTTACTTCGATTCAAAATTGCTCACTTCCTATCTCTACTGTGGCTTCAGTTTCTTTACTGATAGTAGCTTTATCTCTTTCAGTCGTCTCCTCATTCTGCCAATGTTGCCAGCATGCAAAAGGTCAAACCCAGACACGCATTGCAACGATAAGGGGGTAAGGGAGAAGACTTTAAGTGTCCTGTGAGGGGAGATGCCAGCATCACTACGTAGGTGGGGTGCACGATAGTATTTGCTGGGTTTCGGGAGGTAGTATGGGTCGTGGGTTAGAGGGCAGACCGCTGAGTTTGAACCCCCACTCTGTCATGCACGGATTCCAATCCCAGGCAAATTACTTAGCCTCTCTGTCTGTGCCTCAGTTTTCCCTTCTGTAGTGTAGGGATGAAAATGTTGACCACCTCATGGCATGACTGTGCGAAATTAATAGGTTAATGTATGTAAAGTACTTGGGAGAGTACCTGGTACATTGTATGTTATCTATTATTGTCATTGCTAAGACAGCATTTTCATGACACACTGAGAATGTGGCTGGTTTGAATGTTCAAATGAGATAATGCCCAATTAAAGCACTAATCTTAACACCAGACAAGAGCTTGCTGGTTAGTGCTACATCTTCTCATTAAGTAAACGGGCATCAGGCACATAGTTGAAGGAGTAATCGTTAGTGATCTTCAGTGGGGCTAGTTTAGTGTAAACCACGCTGCAGATTTCACAGAATCAGAGAGTTTAGGGTAGGATGGTGCCCAAGATAACCCAGCCCCATCTCCTACCTCATGCTTGAAACCTCCTTTCTAAAGAGCTATTTAAAAGACCCCCCCAAAAAGTTATAGACAAGAAAGACTTTTATGAGAGAAGATCAGAAAGGCAGGACTATTGAGAGGGCTTCAGATGTAGTTTAAAAAAAAAATGGAGGAGATGGTAGGAAAAGCATGAATCGATAAATGTTCAAAGGTTGCTGGGAGTGGCCATTAAGGAAAGCTGAAAGTGAGGGGGTGGTTCCAGAGAGCTGAAAGCCTTGCTCCAGAAGAATCTCATCCAGGAAAACATCTGCGCCTTGGAAGCCAAGGGAGCATTTCTCAAGATTCTACATCACTACTCAGGTGGGCTACTTGAAGGCCTTAGAGCATCTCCTTCTCTCCTCCTTGACCCTGGGCTGCTAGGGGACCTGACGTTTCCACCGCTGGTACCCCTTCGAGTGAGGCTTCAGGGGCCTTATTGAAAGAGAGAATATCAACATGTAACTTATGAGGAGTGGGTTCATATCATCTGTCATCCAGGAGACCCTTAGATTGAATTCCTCAGCTTAACCCTAGCTGAGAGCAGGGTCATAAGATAGAGCAAAGGCAAAAATGTACAGGGAGTAAGAAGCATAAATGGTAGGTACAAAATAGACAGGGGAGGTTAAGAATAGTATGTGAAATGGAGAAGCTAAAGAATTTATATGTATGACCTATGGACATGAACTAAAGGGGGGAATGTGGGTGGGAGGAGGTGTGTAGGGTGGAGGGGAGTAAAGGGGGGAATATGCTATTAATTATTGATTAATAGCATAATCAATAAAATATATTTTTAAAAAAGATATAGCAGAGGCAGTTCTGCTGGGCAGAGAAGAGAAATGCTCAGAGGGCGGGGCCCTCTCACAAACAGAGAAGGCCAGTACGGGGACTGAATGACACTGGAGGAGGGGACGCTCAGGGGATGGACTGGGGTGATCCAGTGCAAGGGGGCAGGCGAAGGTGTGGGAGGGGAGGGTGAAGAGTAGATGGAATCAGCAGCCTGAAGTTGCCTCTCCCTCTGGGTGGAAGCTGACTCTGGTTCCCAGAAGTTTCCTTGCAAGGACAGGAAGAGCCACAAACCTGTGGGGAGCCTGGTCCCCACCTCTAAGGAAGTAGAATTAGGTTAAGGACTCAGAATGCAGACTCCAGGCTAATGGTTCTTACGTGCACTGTGCTTTGTCCCCGGTGACAGCAGCACCTTGTCGTGCGCAGCTCTCCACACCTGCAAAGCACTTACACTTCTCCTCTGCTGCCCCTTATACCTCTGGGAGCTGGACAGGGTGTGACATTATCCCCAAGTTACGCAACAGAAAACTGAGGGTAAAAGAGGGATGACTTGCTCTAGGTCCCGCAGCTGGACAGGAAGAAGTCAGGTGGGCTCACAGCAGGATCCCCCAGCTGTCTGGATGGAGCTTCAGGCCAAATGGGGAGCTGGGGGAGGATGTGGCAGGCACTCAGCCCAGGTCACTATCTTGGAGCACAGCTGGGCTAGACTGGCTGTCCCAGGTGCTTACTCCCACAGGGCGGGGTCTGCTAAAGGGGCAGCCACCCCATAGATGTCATGCACCTGGGTGTAGACACAGTGCGGTTGTGCTGCTCAGTTGCTGCCCCACTCCTCCATGCTCTTCATTCATTCATTCATTCATTCATTCAACACACAGTGGGCGCTGATACCCGAAGAATACAGAGACAAGATAGGACACTGTCACTGCCCTTCACGGGACGGTGAAGGGAGGCAGTACGTAAACAGATGATGGCAACAAAATGTTGACTCTTTTTTTCAGAGAGGGAGAATAGTGCAGTGGTTAGGGTCACAGACTTTGAAGCCTGGATGGGAAAATAAATTATGCAGGAGGAATATATTTGAAGGTATAATGACTGAGAAACTTCTTAGGAATAAAGAAAACAGAAAACAGAACACTTCAGATTGAAAGGACTCAGTGTTAAACACGATAGACAAAAAACACCTCACACCTAAATATACTGGAATAAAATTTAAGAATATTAATGACAAAGAGAAAAATTCTCAAAACATTTATAAAGAACAAGTAAATCCATCATGAAGAAAAGAGAATCAGAATGGCAGGAAACCTCGGCAACAAAACTGGATGCAAGAAGACAATGAAGTAGCTTTTAAAGTGTTGACGGAAAAGGACTTCAAACCTAAATTGCATGTCTAGCCAAACTATCATTTAAAAGCAAGAAACACAAAAATGGTGTCAGGTAGCTCCAGCTTCAGATGGCTCTTCCAAACCCCTTTCTGAAACATCCTTTAAGCTAATTTTTCAATGCAAGGAGGAACCTAGAAAAAAGCTCCCAAGTAAACCTGGAAAGGAGAAGAAGGAGGAGGAAAGAGTGGAGGAGGAGGAGAAACACATGTATAAGGTCAGCAGAGAAATAGAGTACAGCCACAAGACATTAAACATGCTGGTTTTTTTTTAAAGTTATAAAATATACAAATACATGACAATTAATGGAGGAAAAAGGAGAAGATGTAAACATGCGATCACTATGGAAAGGAACGAACACAACGAAAAGTTTTAAACTAACAATATTATGAAGAACTGTAATGTGGTGACTTATTGAAATTGATAGAATTCTAGAAAAATATGAAATTCCAAAATTGGAAGAACAAATAGCAAACCTAGGTGTCATATGTTTAATTAGAATTATGCCCTGGCTGGTGTGGCTCAGTGGATTGAGCATCGACCTGCAAACCAAATGGTCACCAGTTCAGTTCCCAGGCAGGGCACCTGCCTGGGTTGCAGGCCAGGTCCCCAGTGGGGGGGGTGTGAGAGGCCACCACACGCTGGCGTTTCTCTCCCTCTCTTTCTCCTTCCCTCCTCCTCTGTCTGGAAATAAATAAATAAAACCCCCCCCCCAAAAAAATAGAATTACAATATAATCAAAGACCCATAGATGTCAGACGGTTTTATAGATTAGTTCCACTCACTTGTAAAGATAAGCTAATCCCCTGATTATAGATGAATTGTTCCAGAAAACAGAAATCAGTTTCTTCTTTGCTATGAGATTTAACCTTTATTACTAAGTCAGATAAGAATGATTAAAAAACTATAATGCTATTTCATGTTTGAATGTCGATATAAAAATTATAAATAAAGTATAATTTCATAATTTTATCATATAAAATATAAAATAAAAAATACAGTTAGCTAACAGTATCAACAGTGTATCTTAAAAGCTGTGACCAAGTAAGGTTTCTTTCAGAATAAGGGAAAGTTTAATATGAAAATAAAGCAATGTAATCTTTACCACTAATGAACTGAAAAATCATTTTCATGAATATCTTAACATTTTTGTACAGCATTATTTTAGCGAATTAAAATTTAGCTCCTCAGTCACACAAGCCACAACGCCACTGCTCAGAAGCCACATGCTGCTAGTGGCTACCAGGCTGGAGAGGCCCAAACCACAGAACATTTCCTTCATTGTGGAAGCTCTGAGAAACAGCACTGCTCCATCGTTCAAGTGTTAGAGAGTTTGTGAGAGTTGCCCAGGGCTCCAGACGAAAGCAAGAGTATTCTCGATCTGCTCTCAGCCTGAGAAGGAGTTTCCTCGGACTTCCGCGTGATAGTTGAGAACTGATCTACAGTGATTGATTCTGGACATCACTGATACCAACTTGCCTGAGGGACTCAAGAGCATGTCTAGTAAATAAACAAATAATACGAAACAAGCAGGGAAACAACTCCACGGTGATAATTTATGTTCAGAAGAATATAAAACAAATCAGAAGCCATTAAGAATAGAACAAAGTAAGTACAAGCAGCAAGGAATATAGTCAGGGATGGCAAGAGTGGAGGATGAACTTTGCATACAAATATAAGATGGGAAATTATCAGGAATGTAGCAGATAAAGGACCAGAGATGAGAGTCCATGAGTTGTGAACAATAACAAACAACAAAATGCTTGTTTTAAAAATCATAAACACAGAAATGTATGTGACTCAAGCTTCTGATTAAATGAAGGCAGGAAGGAAGGAAGGAACCAACCAACCACCCAACCAAATTGGAGGGAGTGCCCATTTGTGGGGAGAAGAAGGGTATGAAGGAGTGCAAATACAAATTGGGGGTGATGGGGAATGAAATAAAAGTAAATCAGATAAAACAAGAGAGGGTCGTTGCATCGCTTGATAATGATAATGTATTGGAAGTTGAAAATGACCTTATATATGTATATGTATCTCTACCAGAAGTTTAAAGAGAGAGAGAGAGAGCGCGCGCAGATCTCTGTTGGTGAGAACACTGCTGCAAGGAGATGTTCGAAAGCCATAAGACTGGGTTACGCGTTTTGTTTTGTTTTTAACTGCTGTGTGACTTTGGGCAAATCAGTTAAGCTTGCCGAGAGTTTCTTCATCTTAACCAAACCAAACCAAAACAAAACAAAAACCGGGTTAAAGCTGTATTTGTCTGACCTGCCTCTCAGGATGTTGTGATGGGACAGGAAGTCGTGCTCCTGGGCAGAAATGCAAGCTCCTGTTGCTGTGACAAGTGGTACGTGTCTGGATGGTGGTCTCACTTGCTTAGTCTCACGGTGGCATTTCAGCTCTGAGCCATCAGGGACTGCCACCATGGTCCCTGGGGCTGAGGGAGCCGGGTCACATTGCTGAAACAGGCCTCTCAGCTCCTGCCCAGGGAGGCTTGGGGCTCTCCTCTGAGGACATAGGACCCCAGGGGACAGGGAGCCCATCTGAAGCACACCACACTAGGATGGTGCATCCTGAGGTCTGGCGACTCTGACCAGAGGACAGGAGCAGCGGCATCTCCTTCTCCTTCTACCCACCACCTCGGTGCCAGCCCAGGCCTCCTCCCCCAGCCTACCAGCACAAGCCGCACTTGACCACCCTGTCACCAAGTCATGTGCTAGTAGTGAGGGGCACCGGGCGGGGGCGGGGGCGGGGGGAGCGGGGTGCAGCATTTGGATTCACTAACCAGTGGGCATATTTTATACTTTGCCCGATTATTCCAATGCTGCTGTGAGGCAGTTGCTATGATCTTCTTCTCATGAATGCAGGAGCAGGCACAGAGGAAGAAGGTGACACAGGCTGGGAAATGGCAGATGGAGGACCTGAATCTTGGGTACTTTGTGTTTAAATCCTGTGCATGCTCACACCTTGTGCCGCTGTTGGCCTCTGGGTGAGGCCACAGCAGGGAGGGCTTTTCTTTCCAAGCTGCTGGCTCTCGGATGCACGCCGCCTGAACTGGCCTCCCCAACAGTCCACACTGGCACCTCCCTGCTTTCTTTGTGTCCCTCTCAGTGAAAAGGTCTCACTACACTTATTCCCAAACTGACTTGAAAGAATGTAAACATCTAGAATGGCAGACTTCTGCCCCCTTCTGGTGACTCCTGAGCATTGCCCTGACAGCTAATCCATCCATCCAATTCCCCCAAAACCATATCTTCTTTGAGATCATTTTCTTTTTTGAAGATAAATACTCAGTAAAAGCAAAACTCCGTCTGAGCAGAATACAAATCACGCTATCATACTATGAGCATCACGCTAAAAGACCAGAAACCTGGGCTTGAAACACTTACCCTTTTTTTTTTTTTTTTTTTTTGTAATCCTCACCCAAGACTGTGGTTATTGATTTTAGGGAGAGAGGAAGGGAGAGAAAGAGAAACACTGATGTGAGAGAGAACATCGGTCGGTTGCTTCCTGTACACGCCTGGCCAGAGATCAAACCTGCAGTCTTTTTGGTGTATGGGACAATGCTCAACCATTTGTCTTTTGTGGGATATTGGGCAAATCTTGTAGCTTCTTTGAGCCTCAATTTCCTTATTTGTAAAATTGGTGTAATATCTGCCTCTTGGAGTGATTGTGTCCCAGAGAGGATTCGAGGACATACTTACTGCTTTGCAGGATTGCCATTGCTCTCCCACTTTTGTAGGAGACCTTCCGGATTCAATTCAAATATTTTGAAGAATTGCAGAATTGGAAGGCAGCTAAAAGCAGGTCGCTCACTGGTTTTTAGAGGTTCCCTGTAAGGCACGTTAAAAGTAGCCAACACTCCACCCATTGTTCTGATAGTCCTGCTCCCAAACCTTGCTTTATGTCCTCATGAAAGGTTTCCAGTGTGAGACATCTGCTCAGGCAGTGGCCCATCTCCTCTTTGGCCGGCTTGGCCAGGGGGCAAGGGCTCTGTCCTTGTGTGAGAGGACCCGGTATGACCACACAGGCTGAAGCCCAGAAGTGAGGGCAGGGTCATGCTTAGGGTGTACGCTATTTTTTTTTGTTGTTGTTGCCAAAATCTATTTGCTTGAATCGATTTAGTGGAATAATTTAATTTGGGGACTGCCTGGCTTTGCATTTATTAAAATATATTTCATTCTTGAATTCCCACTGACATTTAGAGGAAGAGACTTCTAAAGTGTTCTTGAGCAGGTTTCTTGGCCATTCATAGCCCGATATGGAGTCCAACCCAGATCACTCGCGCCTGCAGCACAGGTAATCTTGGGACAGGTAAGCCTGGATGGGTGAGGGGCACAGACCAGTGAGGGGACCAGCTGAGGCCATCTGGGAAGGTGAGCACCCAAAGATGGGGGCTGGAGAAGTATTCAGAAAAAGAGGTGGGAGGAGGGTGAGAAGGCGACTTTAGTTACTTGGCAATTTTGGCAGATGAGCTGCTGGAAGTCACCCCCAGCTCAGCCTTTGCAACCTGTGGGAAGGTAGTGCATTCCTGCATTAAGGTTCACCTAGACCTGGCTGGTGTAGCTCAGTGGATTGAGTGCAGGCTGCAAACCAAAGGGTCGCCAGTTCGATTCCCAGTCAGGGCACGTGCCTGGGTTGCGGGCCAGGACCCCAGTAGGGGCCATGTGAGAGGCAACCACACATTGATGTTTCTATCTCTCTTTCCCCCGCCCTTCCCCTCTCTCTAAAAATAAATAAATAAAATCTTTTAAAAAAAGATTCACCTAGTCTGGAAGGCTACCCACAGCCGCCTCCCAGAGCCCTGCTCATTCGCCCCCAGAATTCAGATCCGAGAGCCAGGTGTCTGCCCTGCAACTTCATGATGCTCCTATCTGATCCCTGTTCTGTTCCCTCTGGGAGGAAGGGAGAGGGGCATTGATGACGATGGAGGAGACAGACGCAGGTTCCTGCATCCCTGCCTCTGCCTCTCCTTTTATTTGTATGATCCAGGCAACATTTCCCTGTTTCACTATTTGTGAGGCCTCCAGGTAAAATTAATTCTCTGTGTTTTATCTCCCTTGCTAGACTGCGGGAACCTTCAAGATAGGAACTGAGACTGATTTCCTCTGTCTCTGGAGCCTCACATAGTGCCTGGCATGCAACGGCGTGCAGAAATGCGTGCTGAATGTAAGTGAACCGCAAGTTATCTGAAGAGTTTAAAGTTGGAAACTTGACAGCATTTGGTCTAGTAGCTCTCAACCTGGATGTGCATTAGAATTATCTTGGGAGTGTTCTAAAAAATTGGTGCACTAGTCCCTCAGACCAATTAAGTCAGAATCTCTGATAAGAAGATTTTCATAGTTAAATGCCCAGAAAGAGCTCATCACCTGAAGGCTGGCTACAGTGAATCCTTTTATAAACCTGAGATACATGATATCTACATATCTAATACATGATAATTACCCATTGTACTATGTCTGAGTTTTCATATAATGCATTCTCTTAAAGTTAAGCCCATGTGCACAAAATAGAACTTAGTTTAAAAAATAAATAGGAAATATATAAGGGGAAAATGTAATTTTCACTGGGTATTCAGAGATTTGCCCATTTGCGAAATGGCAATGAAAAATAAAAATCAGCATAACATCATAACGGCCGAGTTAAATTCCATTAAAAACAAAAAACAAATAAGCCAAAGGATGGAATGAGGGGAGAGAAGGAAGACACTCACTTCCTGCACCATTAAGAGTCTTCAGGTGACATGTCAGGACAGATTCTTGGGATATCTGTGTATATCTGGATGTCTTTCTGGTTCAGCAGAGCAGGAGTGATAAAAATCTAAGAGTGGGTTTTAATTCTATTAAAGTGTCTGCTGAAAGAAGCTTGCTTGGCCAGCATCTTGCCTGCACAGACCCAGTTGCATGAAGGATTTATCGATCATAGCATTTCGGGGCTGAAGCAAGGTAGAGACCGGAAGAACCTCCACATCTGCTTCTCTAAGTGTGGTCCTGAACCAGCAGTGTGGAGCTTGTTAGACCTACTGAATCTGGGTCCCTATGGTAACGAGATCCCTGGACGGTTTGCAAACACTCTGCCTTAAAGGGGCCCCGGCTCGGTCCCCTTCTGATGACTGCCACCAGCTTCACAGGGCTAGATCTTTCTGTTGTCACCCCAGTGGCTGACATGTAACAACCCCTCCAATATGTTAACAACCTTCCTGAGCCCTCCCAACTTTTCCTTTTCATAGGGAAAAAATAAAAATAAAAAAGAAATGAAATAGCTGTCATCGCTGGTTTGAGGCCCAGAGGAAGAAAGGAAGGAATCACAAGTCAACAGCTGTGATTCTGCAAATAGAAAAAAAAACGTTTCCCAGGCTGACTGGGAAGCAGCTTTCAGGGCTTGGCTGGTCCTCCGTCATGTGATCCCATTCTAGGTGGCCGTGCTCAATCCAGAGCTTTTAAAGGGAACCCCAGGTCTGACAGTCATGGGGTGGTGGGAGTGTTCAGCCAAACTCCTGGGCCTGCAAAGGCCTAGGTACCAGCAGAATGGGGCTTGGACAGCCCTTCCGCTCACTAGAGACTCTTAAGAAAGAGTGGGATGAAATGTTACCTGGATGAAGGACACGTCCAGTTATTTCCTCCTCACCCCCAGCTCTGAGCCAGCACCTTGTCCTTCCTTTATCTGGGGACAGGTCTATCTGGGAAGTACGAATGTACCGGAGGTTCCTGAACCTTCTCCCTGGTGTTCCTGTCAAGTTGTTGCTGGTCTGGGGGTGAACATGCAATGGTGGGGGGGCCAGGCTGGGGAACGACGGGATTCATTTCAGAGACTAATCCCTGCACTCCACACCTGGATCGGCTCCCCATCAGGGTTCTCAGTAGAGGTGGTGGAAGAGAAAGTGGTGAATGTTATAACTGGCTTTCGTGGGCTCCTCCTTGTGGGCCAGACCTTATGCCAGGTCCTCGGCAAGTGTTATCCCCGTTACCCTAAGAGGAACGCTACCAGGCAGGCAGCCTGATTACGAAGGAGGAAAGCCGAGGTTCTGAGGATGTGAGCACAAGCCCTAGGTTCAAAGAATTGATACACAGCAGAGCTGAATGGGAACCCAAGGTCTGTGATGCGTTCCCTGCTGCACCTGCCTCTGTACCACCCAGAGATAGAAAAGCAACCAATCCTAGTCCAAGCTCTTTAATTTATTGGCCCCATAACCTTAAGCAAGGTCTTCTGTTTCTCTTGGCTTCCCATGCATCGTAAAATGCATGGCACATAGCAAATCCCCAGGGATGCTGGTCTTCTTTCTTCTTCCTTTTAAAATGAAGGGTGGCCCTGGCTGGTGTGGCTCAGTGGGATGGGTGTCATCTGCAAACCCAAAGGTTGCCAGTTTGATACCCCGTCAGGGCATATGCCTGAATTGCAGGCCAGGTCCCTGATTGGGGGAGGGCGAGATGCAACCAATTGATGTTTCTCTTGCACATTGTTGTTTCTTTCTCTCTCTTTCTCCTCCTCCCCCTGCCACTTTTCTTCTCTCCAAAAATAAATAATAACATCTTCAAAATGGAGGGATGTCCTTGGCACTGGAGTGAAAACCGTGGCAGTTTAAGACTGCGTGACTGACCCCCTTCAGGCCAGGGCTACTGTCTTGGATTGAAGGGCACCTCAGGCAGAGTTCCCGTGTGAGTCAGCGATCTCTGCTCTCCTTCACCCCCACCCCTGGCTGGCAGCTCTGGTGCCCTTCTCCTCCTGGTAGCCCGGGGACCTCCAACCAGACAGGCTCACCTTGGCCCAGATGCAGTCTCCTTCTCCCTGCTCTGAATTCCAGCCCAGAGACAACCTCAGATGCACTGGCCTTGGGAACATGGATCCTCGGCCCCGTGGCAGAAGTCCCAGCCCGGAGGGCTCCTGCAAGGGGGTGCTGGGGAGCCAGGTCTAGAAAAGGTCCCTGTGCCCTTCCATGCGGTGCTCTCTCCACAGCAGGAAGAGCACACGTCAAGCACAACAGGGGAGGGAGCCCTAGGCCAGGGACCCATCCCTGCCTGGACTCGGGCCCTAATTACTTAAGAAGCAGAGCTGGGTGTTACTGAGCAACTCTTCATTTCCTACCCAGTGCCAGGCAAACAATCCAAATCAGATGCCTTCCTGGCTTGAGGGGTGACAGTAAAAGAAAGACCAAGGGACCCGCTGAGTAGAAGTCAGAAGCCACACCCAGTGTGCTCCACTCAAAGCTGAGCTGGTCCACTCTCCACGCTCTCGTTAACCGGAGTGTTACTGTGCCCATTTCCCATGTGTGAACTGAGGCTCGGGGTCCCACAGCTCCAAAAAGGAGTGGAGGCATCTTCAGACTAAATAAAAAAACTAAGAAATGCATGTGAAGGCTTACCGTGGCTCCATAAATGATAAGGAAGAAGTAGGGGAGGAGGGGGAAGGAGAGGAAGCAACTCCTTCCTCTGATTTTTCCACCTTCAAGACACGGGGTTTTGTTCATTGGGGGCCACGGTGACATTTCCCCTCCCTCACCTCTGCATCACTCTTTGCTGCCCAGCCCACAGCCCTGGAATTACTGACCCTTTTACCCTCAAGAGGGTGTTCTGTCACCATACGGGCACTTTTGGGGTGACGTTGAGATAGATCTGCTAAAAATAAGTTCACTGAAGCACAGTATTTGTGCTCATGCTAAGGAGCGCCCCCTCCTGATCCCTTCTCACACCAGACACTGGGAGAGCCTCTGTGTTTTCAAATTATGAGCCCGGGAACCCAGCCAGCGCTTCTTCTTCCCCATGTGGACATCCCTGCCCTACACCTGCCCTCACTGCAATCCCACTGCTGGCCACTGTGAACAGGAAATAGTTTGGTGACATGAGAGGGGAGAGCTGGGACAGGCATTTTCCAGTTTATCAAGAAATGAGCACTGGCATCTCATTTGTAAAAAGAGACTAAAATTTTTAGAGTAGTTTTAGGTTCACCGCAAAACTGAGGAGACGGTACAGAAATTTCCATATCCCTCTGCCCCAGCCATGTACGCCCGACCCACTTCAACAGCCCTCCCTGAGCGGTGTGTTGGCCGCAGTCAGGGATCCTACACTGACCCGCCGCTGTCGGCCAGGGCCCGTAGCTTGTGTTGGGGTTCACGCACGCTTGGTGGTATGCATTCTGTGGGTTTGGACAACGTATTATGACTCCTGCCTGTTGTGAGGGTGTCACGTAGAGTATTTTCCCAGCCTTTACCATCCTGTGAGCTCCACCTGGTCGTCCCCCCCCCCACCCTGACCCTGGCAACCACTGATCTCCTTCCTGTCTCCATCATGTTGTCCTTTACAGAATGTCCTATAGTTGGAGTCATGCAGTGTGTTGCCTTTTCAGATTGGCTGCTTTCACCACGTGATGTGCATTTAAGGTTCCTCCATGTCTTTTCATGAATTGATAGCTGATTTATTTCTAGTGCTGAATAATATTCCACTGTTTGGATATGCCACATTTACCCGTTTACCTACTACAGGACACTGTGGTTGCTTCCAGGTTTCAGCAATTGTGAGTAAAATTGCTATACACATCCGTGTGCAGGTTTTTATGTGGACAGAAGTTTTCCAGGCACCTCATTTTTCAGAAAGCACAAGGCAAAGAAGGAGATAAAGGGTTTGTCACCAATGGTGAATAAATTGGAGGTGATTCCATAACTTGTGATACCCTTTCTGGAAATCTAGAGACCGGAATCGCTTCTTACGGCTGGCAGTGAAAAGATGACAAGGTTTCCTCCTCTAAAAGCCTTTCCTTGGACTTCCTTCCCGCCATCTCCAGCTCCAGAAACCTCCAGGTCTTTCTCTGCAGGATTATGGCTTCTGAACGCTCTCATGAGCTCAGGAACGCACAACACCCCATCTCCTGCACCAGACTGTGAGGCCTTGGGGACAGGGAACTGTGCCTTATTCTTTGTGTCCTCAGATCCCAGCAACTGTTCAAAAGTATTTGATGGATGCCCACGAGAAGGAAAGAATTCTGTCTTCCTTCTACTCTAGGATCTGAATCCAAATTTCCATCTGTATCTGTAACTAAGTCAGTTTCTGTTTTATTGACTCTGCACCATTATTCAAAGGGCTTTCTAAAAAACTCATTTGTTTCTATTGCCTTTCGTGGCAGAAGGTGGTGGTGTTATTCCCATTGGATGCAAATTCCAAGGTCACCGAGCAAGTCCCCAAGCCAGGAACAGCGCTGGGTCTTGTGTCTCAAACCAGTCCTCTCTCTCATCAGCTTGAGCCCAATCTTTCTGGAGCATCACACTCTAGACAAAGAACGGAGTTGTGACTGACGTCAGGGAGGGGCAAACTTCAGCCAACAGCATCATGAGTCCACAACATGCCAGCCACTACTGTAGGTTAAATACAGTTGGAAAGATAAAGGGCTGGCCAGTCTTGCTGCACAGCACGTTGTAAGGTGAAGAGTGAAGGGGAACTCAGAGTTTGCTGCCCTCCCCTGGCCCAGCCGGGTTCAGTCCCTTTCCCAGAGTTCAGTCAAGGGGTCAGGAGCTGTACCTGAATTACTTGGTTTAATTCTGACAGCAGCTGCTGTCATCCTATTTTACAGATAATGAATCCAAGGATCAGAGAAGTTGGTGGATGTGCCCAAGATCATCTATCTAGTAAATAACAAAAGCAAGATTTCACCCCAAGACATGTATATTAGCTACCTGTGGTTGCCATGACAAACGTGGTAGCTTAAAACAATAGAAATATATTCCCTCATGGTTCTGGAGGCCATGTTACTTCAGGGAATATCCTTCCTTGCCTCTGCTGGCTTCTGGTAGCTGCCAGAAATTCTGGGGGCTCCTCGCTTGTAGAGGTATCACTCCAGCTTCTGCTTCAATCCTTTTTTTAAAATTTAAATTATTTTATTGTTGTTCGATTTGCCTCAGTCTTTATACAACCCTCTGCCCTGTGTGTCTGTGTCTAAATTTCCCTCTTTTTATGAAGACAGCAGTTGTATTGGATTTAGGACTCGTTCTATCTTGTGTGACTTCATCTTAGCTTGATAGTATCTGTAAGGACCCTATCTCCAAATAATGTCGCATTCATGGGTTCCAGAAGTTAAGACTTGAGCCTATCTTTTTGGGGTACACCACGTTTTCCTTGTTATATCAACTGCTTCATACGAGAGGTGACAAAAGTGTCAGGTGCTTCACTGTCAGGCATTGTTTGTTCCCAGTTTTGCTTGAAGACTTCATGGTATGATGGCGAGACACAAGACTGGTCCTTGAACCGTGGGTCGTGATCTGAACTCTGCTGTACTACACTAGAGGTGACTACTCTCCTCTACTCTCTCCGGGCCTCAGTTTCTACATAAAGATACTAGACTAGACAGTTAGTAAGCTAACTATCCCTTTGCAGCTTGACGTGGTGGGTTACGAAGACTGTAAAGGCAAAATCTCACAGAGCACCCCTCTCTGAACAAATTGTGGCTGTTAAATACTTCAATAAATATTTACTTAGCACCTCTACGTGTCCATCTCTAAGTACACTGCATTTTCTACTACTGGACATGTTTCTTAGGGCCGTGGTTATGCCCAGCACCTACCGTGGGCTCAGGAAATGCTTGTTAGATAAACGGTGCGATAGAATGGCGGGAATGCAGAAGACAGAGAATTAAAATGTCAAATTGTGTTGCCTTGCTCACCAAGAGCTGCCAGGGCTTCCACCTTGTTTCCCTAAAGAGTGTGGTGGGCAGAGCCTCCCTCTGTTCTTCACGCCTGGGGCAGGGCTGGAGACAGTGGAGAGGCAACGCATAGCGTAACTCCCTGCCCCCTTATTCACTTTTACATGACACATAAATCTGATGACATCATACTTGGCTGTTCTTATCGTTGTTCCTTGTTTGGTTCCACTTTCCCTCTCTCATCCACCCTCCTCAGCACCTGCCACCACCCAAAATCCTGCTGGGTGTAGCCGATATTAACAACCTGGTATGTTTCTTTTTACACCTTTCTCTATATAACATGTGTAGACTCATATACAGGCACATATGCATGTATATAAGTATTCATGTGCCTAAATGTGAAGGTCGTTTGTTGTTGTTTTATATGATAGGTCTATATTTTAGATGCTTTAAAAGCTTTTTGCACTTAACAATACCTGATGGAAATCCATCCAACTCTGTTGGTGTAACTCTAATTTATACTCTTAAGTGGATGCGCACTATTTCATGGCAGGGTGTACTATAATTTACGCAGCCATTCAATGGGAGATGGGCAGTATATGATTTATTGATTACTTGTTCTTGAGGAAGAGAGTGGCTGAGCATTCTCTGATCTTACAGCCAAACGAGGCTGTCCTCATTTATCACCTTCCTCCCTCCCCCACCCCAGGTGTCCACACAAGTCTGCTGGTACTTGGAGTTCCGACTTTTCCCATTGAATCTGAATCCACATGGTTCTCAATATGTCATCTTAATGGGATCTGAGGCTTTTAAAAATGGAATCCAGACTTTCTGAGCCATTTCCAAAGGAGATGACTTTTTACTTAATGGCATCAACCTCACTAATCCTGTCTGAAATCTAATCAACGCCATCAGACAAAGGAAGAACATGCCGTTTCTTCAGTGAAATGGAATGAGCTTTCTACAATAAAATGTGCCTTGTCTCAATCGGGAGCTCTGAAATAAGGGAGGGGCAATCTCCAGGGGTCCTAGTAGGCTAAGGGGCAGGTGAAGGAGGTGGTCCTTGCAGTGAGGGGCAATCTCCAGGGGTCCTAGTGGGCTGAGGGGCAGGTGAAAGAGGCGGTCCTTGCAGGGAGGGGCAGCAGAGCCTGACCCAGAGGCTGGCCCTCCGAGCTGAAGCCACCCTGGAGCCTGCAGTCTTCGGCTGCATCAGGAAATCAACAACTACGTTCCCTGTTTGATGGTTTAAAACTCTTCCTTTAAATTGTAAAACGTAGCCGCACACATAAAAACATGTAAAACATGATCATTATGAAGAGGTTAATGAAATACTGTAAGTGCCCGTCTTGTGAACACTCCTAGGTCAAGAAATAGTGTTGCCTTCTCCTGCCTCTTCCTGATTACAGCCCCCTGTCCCCGCCCTGAAGGCACAGGTGCCCCGACTTCCAGAGAATCACCTCCTTGCATTTGAAAAAAAAATAGTGGCTTCTTTTGTGCAATATTATGGTTTTTAAGAAATGTTTGCTTTTTCTTGTTGAGTTATAGCATACATAGAGCAAAGCCTACAAATCTTAACGAATTTTTACGTATGCATGTACCTCCACAGTCACTACCCAGCTCTCTGTAAGCACACTACCCCGTCGGCCGAAGGCCCTAAGGGCAGAGACTGAGGTTTCCACACGAAATTCTCCTCGGGACTTCAACGTAGAAACCCTGCCCGAGTTTCCGGCCTGCCGCCCCGCTGAACTCTCACTTGGAGCCAAAGCCTGGACTCTTGATCCAACGGCCAGTCTGCTGGCCTGCCCTGTGGAGTTTGGACGCGGCAGTCCCACCGTCCTGGGAGCCAATTTCTGACAGTTAATCTCCTGTATATATTCTATTGTGTGTGCATGTATATATGCTATTTTATATATATATAAAATATATATTCTGATATTATTTATATTACATATGTATATATCCTGTCTATTTCTCCAGAGAACCCTGACATGTTCACTTCATCTTTCAAACCTTAACTTGCTCATCCATAACAGGAGATGATAAACTCAGTCTTGCAAAGTTGTTGTGAGAATCAGATGCAATGCATATAAAGTTCCTAATGCAGATACTTAATGGGTGTTTAATAAATGTCTATTTATAAAAATAATAATTTATGTTAAGTAGACTGAGAAAGTGATATGGGCCCAGGTTGATGAAAAACTTCATAGATCCAAAGGGATAAAATGAAAAATAGTCTTTTTCAGCCAAGATAAAACTACTGTTATTGGTTGCTTGTATTTCTTCTAGAAATTTGTATGCAAAAACAAACAAAAGCAAGCTAGATCAATAGTTCTAAGCCTTAGTTGAAAAGTAATGCCTAAAAAATCGTCTCCACATGGTCCGGATTCCAAGCAGTGTCCTAACCGAAGAAATATACCCAACAACCAAAGTTAATTAAAAATGATCTCAAGTTCGTAATTCTTTGAACCACAAGGAAGGTTTTTGTCTTAGAAAATCTGGCTTTTCTCTCCCATCTACTGTACCAGCGCTTTCCTGTGCTCCATTCCTCAATAGTCCCTGTTCCTCTTCCTTTTTTCTTGTTCTGCTTTCTCCTCTCACAGAGAAAAAGCTTGTAGAAACTTCCCTGGCAAAGCAGGAACCCCCAGAACTGCAGCAGGAGAAAGGAACTGAGCCTCTTTTAGAGGTGGGGGCGGGGGAGCTGGTGACCTGGTAACCACAACCAGCTTGAAGATGATGCACCATGTGTCAGGCCTGTGAATTGCCTGTGTATCACGTAACTTAATTCTCACACAGACCCTATGAGATGGGGGCTGTTACCATCCACATTTTGTGGATGCGGAAACTAAGGCTCATTCAAGCTAAGTAACTGTGTTCAGTCACTTGTAATTTAAATAGCAAGCTCTTCCAGAGGCCAAGGTCAAACCCTGGACATTACACAGATTCCTGCTCACAGGCCAATAGATTTATCCTTTTCACCTTGCCCTCTGTTGATTTTTTGTGGAACCTTCCCAAAGAGATGTCTAATGTCTAATGATCCCTCCTGTTCTCTCTCCCTATTTATAGCCTAAAACCTCCCTCCCTCACATCACAGTCTTCTTAAGACCATATTTAATTCCCTTCTGGGAAAGCTTTGGGTACTTCTGGCTGGAGCCTGTATCTTTCAATCCCTACCCTCTTTGAGCTTCACAGCTTAGTCATGGTGGGAAAGTGGGAAGCACGCAGCCTTTAAATGCTCCTGTTTTTCACAATCCATGTAACAACGAGTCCTGTCATAGTTTTAAAATAGGTCCACAAATTTGTTGACATTCCTCTCCCCAAAAGATGGACTCTAATCCTCCTTGTAAATATGGGTTGGGCTTAGCGACTCACTTCAAACAAATAGAATGTGGCAGAAGTGACAGTATGTGACTTCCAAGTTCAAGGCATAAAAAGAATACAGCATCTACCTAGCTCTCTGTTTTGGGACGCTTGTCCTGGGAACCCAGCCACCATATTCTGAGGAAGCCCAGGGCGTGTGGCGAAGCCCAGGCCACGTGGAGAGGCCACAGGTTGGTTTTTCCAGACAACAGCCCAGCTAGGCCTTCAGCGTGTAGTCAGCAACCATGTCAGCCGTGCGAGTGGGTGAGTCCTCAGATCATCCCGCCCCAGCCTTTGTCCCTTCCAGCTAAAGCCCCAGACATGGCAGAGCAGACACCAGCCATCCTCACTGTTCTGTGCCTGAATTTCTGGGCCATGAAGTGTGGGAGATAGTAAGTCACTATGGTCTTAAGCTGCTAAGTATTGGGCTAACTTGTTATGCAGCAGGAGACAACTTATGAAAAGCTACTTCTTCCCCCTCGGTTTTAAGGGTTATCCCCCCCACACTGTGAAATGTCAGAGAGTAAGTGACTAGAGTGCAGTGTTCTCATGTACTGCCTGTTCTAGCGTGTGGGCAGCAAATAGAGACTCCTACCCAATGCTTGTGAGTCCTGGGCCTTGTCTGTGCCCCTGAGACCTGGAATGCTGGGGATCTTCCTCAGGGTGGAGCCATAACCCCCTCCACTCTGACGGATCTGCGTAGACATTGCAGATCTGAACTCTGTCTCTCCATCCGGCTTCTTGCTGGCTGCTAGAGTTATTTCTCTTTCTTCCTCAGTTAACTGGCACTCCCATTAGATGGTACCTCAGGACAAAAATGATAGCCAGTACCCTGTGGCGGGCTAATTTGGGGCTGTACGTGATTGCAGCAGGAGCTCAGGGAGGGCATGCGTGGGCCTGCCAGCCGCGCTCTCGGGTCCCAGGCAGAAAGCACAGCATAAGCACTTTGGGAGACATTGACATTCCCTGGTCCCTGGTGTAGGTTATGATTTTGACATATCCATTCCAGCTGCTATCTGTCCTGCATATGCTCATCAGAGCCGTGAGGGCAACCCACCCAGAAATGCCCTCCTGCCAAGGCCCCTCCTGGGTGGGGCCTTGGAAATGCTCACATGGGCAGCAGCATCTCCCTGTTCTGCTGCCTCCCTGTGCTGTTTCTGCAGCATGCTCTAACCCCTTCCCAAACCTATTCTCTGCTCCCGGCACAGGGACCCCTGCAAATCTTTCCAGAGAAAAGCAGTCCGTTCTGGTGCTTCCTAGATGTTTGGTCCCAAGACAGTTGGGGTGGGAGTCGGGGGGGGGGGGGAGGGGGCAAGCAGGTTGCTGGCCCTGAACCGGCCTGAGCAGCCGACTCAGATGCCGATTCCGCAAGGGAGTCTCAGAGACTTCCTCAATTTAGTGACTCACATAATTGTCCTCCACTTGGAACATCCAGTTCTGAAACGTGCCATCTCTTAGAAATTGTAATTCCAGCCTCAGCCTCATCTCTACAATGTCCCTTTGGCTTTCCAACGGTGTTCCAGGAAAATTGTTCACCCGGGGTCCTCTCTCTCTCCCCTTTGAGGTGGCCAGGAGGAAAAGGCGATTTTGGCTCACATCCAGGGGTACGATTTTAATTCAAGATGTGGCTGGGCACAGGCACCTTAGTTCCAAAATCCTTAACAGCAACCCTTTCCCCCCAGGTTGTAACTCTCACAAAGCCACCCACATGTTACAGCTTTAGAGTGGTGTAATGATTAATAAAATACAGTGTATTGTTCTACTTCATTTAATTTAATGGCTGCATCATGTACCATGGCTGCGCCATAATTTTTTAAACTAATCTCCTATTGAGCAGCATTAAGGTAATTATTATTGTTATTAGGCGAAGAGTTGAACCTTGGAAACACATTCCTAAATTCTTTCCCTTTGAGGAAAATGAAGAAATGGACTTTTTTTTTTTTTTTTTTTTTTTTTTTATCAAGCTAATTCTGCCCTGGAGATTATTATACCCCCGCCTGAGGTCTGCTGTCATCTTCAGAGGTTGTTACCCAAAGAGTGGCCTACTCAGGGGTGCCAGGGTGGAAATAGTTTGACAACCAGAATGGCTTTCGAGGAATAAATTTTCAAATCAAGGAGAGTGAAGGGCAAACCTCTAAAACATCATGGCGGAAAAAGTATTCCCCTCTCATTATAGTTCTCGGAATCCTCCTTTGCCCAGCCAAGGAATATCTTCCTTGATGTGCTTGTGGCTGATGCTGCTTCCTCTTCAATGTTCAGAAAGGACTGCTTGCTATAAACAAGAGAAGCCAAGAGACTGGGGGCATCGGCCCAATCACAGCCCTCCTCGGTGGGGGTGGGCATCTCACCTGCTACGTGCCATGCTTTGTGGCTTGCGACAGTGCTTCTCAGCCAAAGGCAGCCACGTTTAGGCAGACAATTTAATTTCCATTGTGTTTCACAGGTGCAATAAGAGGGAAGCCGGAACAACACTGTGAGAACTCTCCGTCCCGGAAGGAAAGAGTGGACAGTGACAAAAACCTAATCACAGTCCAGGCATGATGGGGAGACCACAGATAGGTGGCACAGATGCAGGACAGCTGTCAGCAAAGACTGGACACTCTTCTACACAATAGACACGCTCTGACTCCTTTAATCTCACGACAGCCCTGTGGGGTAGGTGCTGTTATCCCCGTTCTACCGATGAAAGACCAAAGCACAAAAATGTCACTGTTCCATCATCAGCCCGAAGTGGGAACCTGGTGGCCCTTAGATCCGAACCCAGCAGTCTGGCTCATGCTCCTGCCATGACGCTGGTTGTTTTTCAGACATAACCCAAGTACAAGCAGTGGGTGGAGTGGGTGGGTAAGGCTAGATACAGAAACGGTGTCGTCGTGGCGATTTGGGTCAAGAGCTAAGGACACCCACTTGCAGGGGGAAACAAGGGGACCAGGTTACCAGCCAGGACGGCCAATGGTCTCCCAAGGACAAGGAGCCCTTGTTCCTGCTGCCTGGGGTGGGGGAACTGTAGCTTTGATGGCTCCCCAGCTGCCTCTCCAAGCCCAAGTAACAGGAGCTGGTCTTTGTTTCTTACGGCCTGGAAGAGCCTAAGTTGCTTTATTATGGTAATTGTGCAGATAATAATTATGAGCTAAATGGATCTGAGTGGGGAAGAAAGGTTAGGGTAAATAAAGCAGGAGCTCCTGCCAGAAGGACGGCAGATCAAAAGACAAAGGAACTGCATGTCTTGGGACCTTGAAGTCAGACAAAGCGGCTTCTGTAACTACAGGAGCCCGTGTATCACCGCTGCCAATCTAATTCCATTGCGTTTCACAGGTTCAATAACGTTTTCCGTCCTCTGTTAATTAATTGTCACCACACCAGATAGGTATGAGAGTCTCCATTTTGCAGATGAAGAAGCCCAGGCCCAGCGAAGGCGGGTGGGAACTGCCAGGGTCCTGAGACTGGAGAGCCGCAGAGCCGGGTTTAGGACCCCTGGCTTCCCAGCGGAGTGTGGGGGCCACCAGCTCTCACCAGCTCTCCAGAGGCCTGTGCTGCACGTCTTCCCAAATCCGCATTCAGTGACATCACTTCGGTAGCTTCAAACCAGTTGCGGTCAAAGTTCTATACCATGGAAATCAGCACACACCCTGCTCCCCGTGCCACTTGTTGTCAGACGTTTGTCAGCACAGCGCTGAGAGTACCCCGCATTGTCTCATTGGCACTAAAGATAATGTCACGGCCCTTGCGTTTGCAGGTGAGAAAGTTCCATATTCCCAAGCCTTTCAGGTTCCCCCACTGTGGCTGCAGAAATCATAAGAGTAACATTCATGCTTTGCTTGCTAAGAGCCAGGCTCTGTGCATTTGCTTTAGGAAGTTTGAAGTTTATTCCTCATCACAACGCTTTTCTATAGAGGAGGACATTTGAGAAGTTAAGCGAATTGCTCAAGGTCACACGCCTGGAATGCGGTGAAACCGGGATTCTAAGGCAGGTTTGTCTGAACTTCTTAATCACGGCGCCACCATCTCGGTTACCGTTGTTATTTCGTAAGGAGAGCAGACTTCGCTTCTGAGTTCTGAGGCAACCCCCCTTCACCCATCTGGTAAACACTTCATAGAATTATAAACAGAATCAATCAACACAACTAATTTCTAACACGTGATGAATATTTTAAGGGCCACCTCAAATCTCAATAAAACTCCATAACCTACTAGACCATTTTAGCAATTTATAACCATGGCCTACAGAGAACGCCAGAATTAATATTCTGCTCTCTTATTATTTCAATTATTTCAACCATCAGAAGTATCTTACATGATAATTGGCTCTTAGCAGCACAATCTAATTTAATTTATTGATGAATACCTCATATTTGTATTTCACAGGTATTATCTTAAATATTAAATCACTACACCTTGGGAAGAACTACACTGTTCTCACAGAGCAAGTGTTCTTCATGTCGACAACTCTAATGCCATTTTAAAGGTGTATAAGGATACAAATATTGCCTGGGTTTCAAAGACAAAATCTGTTACATTCTGCTGGAAGACATTTTGTCAGGAAATAAATACTATACATGCAGAACTATTTATTTAGAGATCTAAACTAATTACGTTGTTGATTAAGGAAAACAACCCACCTGCTGATGCCCTGTAACCTACAGTGTTCAGAATTAACATGCCGATTCAGAGAGCTGGGGTGACTTGAACTAGATAACTAAGTCAGAAGGGCAGAGTCAACAGCGCATGGACTTGGGGTTGGTAGCAGGGGCCTGGCTTCAAATCCTAGATCTGTTTTTTTCCATCTGCATAGAGCTAGGTGAGCTACTGAGCCCACTCTGAGTATCAGTTTCGCATGTGAAAAGTGGGATCAACATACCTACCGAGCAATAGAGTTACAGTGAGGAGAGCACCTGCTGTATAGTTTGCAGAGTACCGTGCAGAATGAAAAGGCAGGGTCCCTTGCTCCAAGGTTATTAAGAATTCAAGATAATAGTAGAAGAGCAAACCAAGTGTGTGCCCTGCTGAGCATGTGGCCCTGTGAGCTACACGGATAATGTACGCCCATGAAGCTGGCCCCAGGCGAGGATCACATTAACCACCACACGTAAGCTGCGTCTCGCCCGGGAAGGCACTGGAAGAATGTCCGCTATTTGTGTTTTGGTTCAGCGTGCCATTGTATTTTATACGTTGTGGAAAAACAATCTCATGGTCACTTTCTTTTTGAAGGTAGGTCAAGTTTCACAGAATAGGTAGGTTCATAAATATCTGGCACTGACAGGGTTCAAAGTCACGACAGCCCAGGGAGGAGTCAGGCGCAGGACCCAAAAGCCGCACCAACCCCCAACCTCCCTGTAGTTTTCTGTCAGTTTTTGGAAGAGGAATAGAGAACATAGGATTCTGTTTCCTTAGCAAGAGGTTTTGAAACCATAAGGCTAATCTCATTGAGCTTTGCACTTCATTGAATTAAACACCTAATTCTAATTTCACCAAATAGGGTTACTGGGAGAACAGGAAGTAAAGCTTGATAACTGAGTTCCACTGTCCAGTGGGAGTGGGGAGAGAACAGAAAATCAATTTCCTTACTGTGGAGAAGTGGGTGAAGCTATTTTGAGCTGTTGGAAGCAGCCTGTTTCTTTGTAAGGAGGAAACAGCATTTCTGATGGAGACTTTTCACAGAGAGGGGCTGTAACGATTTTCTAAACATTTTTCTTCAGGGATCCTCTTTATTGTGGGCTGATGGAGTCTCCTCTGATTTCCCTTGCTCTTACCTATGCAGGTAAGAACACCTTGACTAGCTTAGGGACTGGGATGTGAATGTCCCAGAGTGGAAGCATTTTTCACCTTCATCTAGAATCTAGATTCTGGATATTTCAGAGTCCGTTTTAGGATCATTAAAACAAGCAAACAAACAAACAAAACCATAGGTGCCCAGCTTCTCCTGATAGCTTACCCCCCAATCCCCACTTTCCTCCCTGGACTCGAAGGGACCACCCAGCTTCTCAGTGGTTTCAGAGTACCTTCCATTTTGCACAGTGCTGTGCATTTCCAACTGAACAGCAACTCAGAATTGCATCGAGCTTCATGGATTGGACATGGCTCACCCACCTGGAGACTCCACCCCGGTCTTCACTTTATTCCGTGTGTGTGTTGAAAGTGGGCGATGACAAAGACGGTTGTTTCACAAAGGACTGTCACACGTGATGTCCCAGGGAGGATAGCTGTCACTCGTCTGCCTTAGAATCCTCCACAGCACTTAGCGCAGTGCCTTATTCGTCACAGGAGCTCAGTCCTTTGCTGAGTGAATAGGTTCCTACGACAGTTTCTTTTATCAGTTTAGTTTCACCAAGCCAGCTAGACCCTAAGCCTAGGGAAGCATTCGTTTATCAAGATATTTGAGTGCCTGCCATGTGACAGGAAAATTCTGAAAACAGAAGGAATGAGCACCATTCAGCCTCTCACTCAAACACATGCTCTTCTGCAAGGACAACATAGCGTCCCCGGAGAGGGAAAGCCACCTGCTGGGCAGGAGAGAGCAGGTCCCATCAGCTAACAACACATCTTCCAAGGGACCGGAGCTCACTGCACGCTGAGCCAGAGATAGGGGAAGAGTGGGGGCAGAGAAGATCAGCGTTGCAAAACACGGGGCAGAGAAGATCAGCGTTGGGATACTTTGTGACGATAACTACAAAATAGACTTGTGGTCACCTGGGGGCTTCCCCAAAAAAGGTACGACCTGGCATCTTGGTTCATTCAGGCCACTGTAACAAAGATGCCATAAACCAGGTGACTCGTACAGCAAGCATTCATTGCTCACAGCTCTGGGGGCTGAGAAGCCCAGGATCAAGGGCTGGTAGATGTGGTGCTTAAGCACGCCACTTCAGACGAAAGCACGTGCCTTCCATACATTTCCACGAGCCCGCTGGAAGGTGGTACTGCCTTCTATGCAGGTCTACTGGCAAGGGGAGCAGGTACCAGGGATCCATTCCAGGGATCAGCCAACTCCCTGTGCTTTGATCTTTACCCTCTCGCCGCTTCTGATGACCTCCTTCCCCTGGCACCTTCCCTGACTTCGCACATCAGTAAGAAATGGGCTGAAGCATCCAGGGTACGTTCTACCCCCTCACCTCCCTCCCCTACAAAGCTCTGCCTCTTCTGGGCCACGGAGATGTCACAGAAGGATGTGGAAGGCCCTTGATGCCCTGAGTCTCTGGCTCAGAGGAGATGAGGGCCATCAGGCTCTCTGTTCTTTCTGGGGGACACCAGGAGAGCAGGGGGGTGTGCTCAGCTGCTGGGGAGCTTTAGTCGAGCCTGCCCCCAAACTTAATGCTAGGAAGCAGGACCCTGAGTTGTTCTCTAGGCTTCCTGGCTACAGGGGACAAGGGCCTGCTCTAGCTTTCCCTTGCGCCCAGCTATTGCTCGGGGACCACCATCAGCTCTGCCTACGAGGAGCAGGGGCCTGAGGACACTGGCCTTTTCCTGGCAGGTCTGGCATTTTTTCTAGTCCATCAGGGGTGTGCCTCCTGCTTGAAGGAAGAAAATGCCCACACAGCTGGACCAGAAAGTGGTCCGATGGTGCCCCCTGCTGTTCAAATGCTAGATTGCATAGATTTGCAGATGGAAATGCCAACCTGTTTCTTACTGGGGAAGGAGAGGAGACTAATTTTTCTCAAGCACTGTATTAGTTCATTATTGATGCATAACAAATAACAACGAATTTATTATCTTGCCCTGTTTCTGTGGGTCTGGCAATGGCTTTGGCTGAGCAGTTCTGGCTCTGCGTCTCCCGTGCGGTTGCCATCAGTGTCAGCCAGGCCTGCAGTCGTCTCAAGGCTTGGCTGGGCCTGAGGACCCACTTGGGTTGTGTGTGTGTTGGGGAGTCCCTCGCATGACTGGAAAGTCTGTGCTGGCCATTGGCAGGAGGCCTTGGTGCCTCTCTGTGGGGGTCTCTCTGCAGGCTGCTGCAGGATCTCATGGCATGGAGACTGACTTCCCCCAGAATGAGTCAAGAAGCTGAAGGGAAAGCTGCAACGGCTTATATGACTTAGCCTTGGAAGTCACACACTGTCACCCGTACTGTATTCACACAAACTAGCTGTGACTCACTGTTGGAGGAAACCGCAAGAGGGCAGGGATTCCAGAAGGTGAGGATGCCAGGGGAGCTTTATAGAAGCTGGTTATGATAGCACGCACCATGTACTAGGTAGTACACAAATAATATATAATAACAGCCTCATGTCATATCATTGGGAATTATTTATTTCATGCTTACTGCGTGTCCAGATGCTAAATATTTCCCCTGAGTTACCTCATGTACCTTCACGACAACCCTATAAGCTTGGTCTGGTCATTACACATGGAAGAGTTTAGGGTATTAAAGCTTAGGAAGGTTAGGTAGCAAGGTCAAATGGCTAGTAAATGGTTGATTGATCATTGAAGACTTGGTTCTGTGTTCACTATGCTTGAATGTCTCCCTAGGCATTTAGAGCTAATAACCAAGGAAGGTTGGTGGACACATGAGAAAACTGAAGCTCAAAGAGGTCAAATAACATGGTCAAGTTTACAGAATTAGTGAACGGCAGAGCCAAGATTTGAGCAGAGGCCTAACTCCATTGCTCATGCTCTGTCCACCCCCCCCCCCCCCCCCCCCCCCCCCCCCCCCCCCGCATTGCTCCTGAACAGAGGAGAAAGACAGAAAAAACAAAAACAAAACAAAAAACCCCTGGCAGCCTGCTCACCTAGCTCTGTGCCAGTCAGGAAGGACGCCCCCTTTTGGGCAGCTGGAGCTCTGCAGGTGTTCATCTTAGCAGGCTCAGTCCCCACTTTTCTCTTCTGCCAGGTGTTCTTGGCCAGGGCAAGATCAGAGTGTGGCAGCTCTAGGGCAGGAAGGAACAGGTGGATAAAGGGGTCATAAGCATAAGAGGATGGTTGCAGGGAAACAGGAAGAGGCAAGAAAAAATAATAAACAGGAAAAAAAGAAGAGAGAGAAAAATCACGAGATGAGGAAAGATTGGAAAAGAAAGGACAAAGGAAAAGCTGCCCAAGTGTGTGGGGTCAGGTTAGTCCTTCCCGCACATGCCTGGGCTCTCAGCGTGTGCCTGAGGGTCCCAGCACAGTCAGTGGCGGGGGAGCGGAAGAGCAGAGGGGTGGCTGGAGGCCTCCTCCCTGCCTGGTCACTAGTCAGGGGAAAGGGAAAAAGAAAAGATGCTCCAGCAGACAGAGGACAACCTGGTTTCCGTTAAAATGGGGTGGCAGCAGGGCAAGCAGCCTTCTGGGGGACCCGGGGATCCTTCGAATATCCGAGAGTTGACTAAGGAATTGACCAAATGCAAGAGAAAACTGAAACGTATGATCGGTGGCTTTGACATTGTGCTTCTCTTTGCAGTTGGATGCCCAGAGCTAATTGTTTAATTGGCAGCTTCAGCTTCCAATTGTTAGTGGCCACTGATGAATTAATGTCTGCCTGCCTGTGAGTTTGGATTTGCCTAGCTTTACTTTTCACAGCAGGATATGGAGTCAGAAACCACCTGGAGAAGCTGAAAAGTTGAAAGAAGTATGGAGTTATGAGGCGCAGAAGCAGAAGGACTGGATTTGAGTCGTCATTTTACCAACAGCTGTAGATGAGGCATCTCCGCCCCACCCGACAACCTCGCCTGCTCCTGCAGTCAGGCTGCACTGGGGCTGCCTCTCCGAGTTCAGCAGGCTCCCGAAGCAGAAAAATCACCTTTTTCCTGCCTCCAGACCCTCTCTACTCCTATTAAGTTCTCATGGTTGCCAATTGGCTTTCTAAAAATTATAGTTGTTTATTTCACTCTTCCACTTACAATCTTTCAATGGTTTCCACCTACCTATAGCATGAAACTCGGATCACTGAGCACGGCAAGTCAGGTCCTTCAGAGTCGGCTCCTTCACTGCCTTTTCAGTTTTTTCTTTATCAGTTTCCATGTACCTTGCTATTTCTGAGCTTTGGCTTATGCAGCCACTTCTTATTAAAAACACTTTTCTCTCTCTTCTTTACCCTCGTATTCATCCTTCAACCTGATTATCTACCCATCTGACCATCCATCCATCCCTCCTGCATTCTGAAACTCTGCTTCAGGGCTTCCCTAGCTTGTCTGCATGTTCAAGTCACCTAGGGAGATTTGTCTGCATGTTGAAGTCACCTAGGGAGTGTTGACCACCTAGGGAGTCACCTAGGACAGATGCCCTGTCCCATCTCCAGAGATTGTGACTTAATTGGTTGCAGTGTGGCCTGGGCTTTAGAACTGACCATTGCCCCACCCATACCAAATATTATAACAGCCCTCGAGGACTCAGAAATAAAAGTCAGTTTAGACTCAAAATTATACTTAGAAGGGGGTCTATAAATATATAATTATACAATGATGTATGTAAGTTCTATGAAAGAGGTGAGGCAGGATATTCTCGGGAAGGTACAGGAGGAGCACGTCACCCACCCTGATGGGATGAGGAATGGGTGCTCAGAGCTGCTTAGTCTTCAGGGACCGGAAGGAGTATTCCAGGAAAAGAATGGGGTAGGCATCCTAGTCAGAGGGACAGCTGAACACAGCATAGTGAGTTGGATAAAGTATGTCACTTTTCAAGGACAGACAAGGAACTTAGTGTGACTGAAGCTTTGCAGAGGCAGGTGGGGCCTTGCAGAAAGCAGGGAACAGGGAGTCAATGATGGGAGTGGCAGGGATGTGACCTGGTCGGATGACTCATAGGCTGTATCTGCAGGGGATGTAGAGCAGTTGGAGATGGCAGGAGCTAGTAGGAAGGCCCTCCTTTCCCCAAGCAAGTGACTCTCACATCTTCTCCACCTGCATACTCCAGCCCACTATAGAGACCCTAAGTAAAGCTGTGTGACCTTGACCTCTCAGCATGTATTTCGAGCAAGTCACTGCTCTAAGCACTTTCCACATATTAACTCACTTTATCCTTACAACGGCCCTATGAAGTCACTACTATTTAATATTATTATCCTTATTTTATACATAAGGGAGCTGAGATGACTTCCAGTCATGATGGCGGCATGGGCAGACATGGCTCGCCTCTTCGCACAACCACGACAAAATTACAACTAAAACATAGAACAACCATCACTCAGAAGCAACAGAAATTGACTTGAATTGAAGTCCAACAACTACAGAATTAAAAAAAATACACATCCATCTAGACTAGGAGGGGGCTCAGACACAGAATGGGCTGGCCCCACATCCACGGGTGGTGGATAAAAATCCCGCAGGCCTATCTCAGGAGTGAGGAGT